>JAJJWW010016605.1:0-21923 GCA_023531295.1 Papaver armeniacum
GATCCCGAGCCCGATTCTTCCCGAGCCGCCTGGGGATCTCGCCCATCCGCATCCACCCCGCCTCCCGTCCTTCCCATCAACACTGATGCGCCCGCTTACAACAAAACCCACCTAAACCTATACCCTATCGACCAAAACCATTCTTCCTCCATCTTCTTTCTTCTCCCCCGACAGCTCTGAGAAAACCCATTCCCTCCACCTCCTTCACCCATAACAGAGCCATCACCACCACCTCACCTCCCCGACACCCCAACAACCGCACCAAAGAACGGACGCACCACCTTCTCCTCCCTACTTTACTCTCTATCTCACCCACAGCTTCCAACCCTAGAAGCCAAGTGAGATAGGAAGAACTAGGGTTAGGTTTCATCACATCAATGGTGAGACTAGACAAGGAGAAAGCAGGTTTGGGTCATAGATTAGTGGTTAGTTTGAGTGATTTGCAGAGTATAAATTATTTGTTTTTGATGTGAGAGACACACAACATGTTTTAGGGTTTAGTTTAGAATTTAATTTGAAGTGTTTTTATTCTCTCGCATGATGTTCTAATCACCTCCGCTTAGGTAGATGAAACCACTAATGCTTATAAGAAGTTAATTCATTTTCAAGCTTCTCTCTTACTCTTGTGAATTGTAATAGGGTTATTAGCTAATTGTTGATCAAATTAGTCTAAATGATTGGTTGTACCTTAAGAAGACAACCAATATTAGGGGAATAATTAGTGAATGCAATTGGTATAATTCCCACCAAGCCTTCAAGGGAAATGTAAGAGTAGAACTTGAGTTGTATTACCTTAGAATAGGTTTAGGAGGTGAATTCAATCACCCTAGTGCTCTCACACATCATTTTACAACATATCTTACTAATTTGCTGCCTTTAGTTTTAGAGCCACATCAACTAGTCGTATCGACAACCACAAAAATCAGTTCATAATTGTGTTACCCTTCCCTGAAATCAGTTAGAGTAAGCCTTAGATCATTCACACACATACCATTTCTCTGTGGGATCGACCTGTGCTTGTCACGCCTCCAATAGGCGTTGTGCACTTGCAGTATTACACGTAGGAAACATCTTTTCAAGACCTACCAAGCAGCAAAAAAGGAAGAACAATTTAGAACATACATGATAAGAGCGGAAGAAGGAAAAGGAATATGTGGTGAAGAGAGTGATCTCGCAAAGGAAATAAGAGGACCAACGCCCATGGGAGAACCAAAGGCTAGCTACATTCATGGAAGAACCAACAAAGGAAGTGAATATTGGAACTGAAGAAGAACCCAAGATGTTAAAAATTGGGACTAAATGGAGGCGGAATGAAGAAAGAAAGACCATTGATTTGTTGCGAGATTATAAAGATATTTTCGCATGGGATATGGATGAGATTCCTGGAATAGATCCATCTGTAGCATGTTATAAATTAGAGATTGATAAAAATGCCAGACCATTCAAGCAAAGAATTAGAAAAATTGCAACAACATATCATCCTCAAATAGAAGAAGAGTTGCAGAAGATGCTTGATGTTGGCATTATTAGACAAGAAAAATACCCCGAATGGATAGCGAATATGGTCGTAGTTCCAAAGAAGAAAAAAAAGGAATAAGAATTTGCATAGATTTCACTCGATCTAAACAAAAGGCCCAAAAGATAGTTTTCCCTTTCGGATATTCCGTAAAATGGTTGAATCAAGAAAGAGAAATGAAAGGATATCCTCCCTTGATGGATATAAGGGATACAATCAAATTCCTCTCGCCAAGAAGACCAAGAACATACCGCCTTTTCGCTCCAAGAGGATTATCTTGTTACACAAAAATGCCATCTTGGCCTGTAATTCGATTGCAACGTATCAAAGGATGGTGGAGAAAGTTTTCGAACAATGGATACATAAAACACTAGAGGTATACGTGGATGACATGTTAATAAAAATCAAAGAAGCAAAAGATCATGTGCGAGATTTGAAGGAAATTTTCGAACAAATGAGTGATAGGTGTAGAATACACTGTATTTTCTATGTAGAGTTTATGCTTTCTTTGCTATTTTTCTTGTGAATTATGTATCTTATATTTGCTTTTGAGTTTTATAGGTGTTTTGGAGTCATTGGGGCAAAAGGAAGTGGAACTCGCTCAAATCCAAGATTTCTTCTCATCATATCGAAGAGCACGAAAAGACAAAGACAATGGCGAAAGAACGGAGTCATTCGGAGCTCGTATGAAGAAGTTATGGGCAAAAGAAGAACTTCGGAATGGTAAACCGATTCATTTCATCGGCTAATACTAATGGAGCCCAGCTACATGTTAAGGCAGCCAGATTTTGGTTAAAGGGAAGTGCTATTGAGATCTTAGCTAGGATAAGGGGCGACCAGCTGAGTGATACACTAAAGACAGACAACGGTTACTAGGGGCACATCGTTCCCATTTTATATGACCTAACAACACAGCTAAGTCGAGAAACCAGTCTCGCATCTCAGCTTTGTCTACTCAGAGGGAAGTTGCTGCTATTCCGTCTCACCGCCATCTAACCAAGGTTTCAAGATGGCTCGTATGGTCACGAGAGAACGAGACAACGAGAGAAGAGTTGGATATGAAATCGATAGGAAATTGAGAAGAGTTCAGAACTTGCCCGAAGTTAGAGAAGGACATTGAACTAATGCGGTGATTGTAATGGTTAATGTTTGTAGGTGATGAATGTACGAGAGTTAAGGTGAAATGGGTTTGATTCAAATGTGGTTTTGGTGACAAACTAGATGAGCTTAAGGGTTGAATGAAGTTGTATTGGCAACAAGTCAGGGAAGAATGAGTGAATGCCATTGACATTTGATGAAGAACGAAGAGTATTGGGGCTGTTTCTTATCATCTGTGAATGGTTTATAAATATGTGATGGGCCGTGTATGAGAATGGGTTCCGTGGTGTTTTACGGGGAGATAAAATGAGGTTAAATCTATAGCATATTCATATCTTCTTCACCACCGAAGTGCAAGCAATGTGTTTGAGAAAATGCCAGACTTACAGCTCTCAATGTCGAATGTGAGTTTGGGTGAAGTTATTTGGCTACAGGAAGTTGGCCAAGCAAATGGGATGGTGGCTGCTTGAGGTGGCTAAGCCATGGGGTTTAACGGGAGTCGAAACGCTGCGATCGATGGCATGGTAGATCGAGAAGGAGTGAGCTGCAAATCGGGAAATGGTTGTAAGGCTATGATGTTGGTGCTGCGATGAAACAAAGGGAGTAGCGGCTGAGTTGAGCCGCAAGTTGCAAAGGCGGTGCAATTGCGAGGTCATGGGTGGAGGCAAGGGAGAATGATTTTAGAATTGATCATGTGGTGACTCGAGTGGAACCGGGGTGAAAGTTATTTGGCATGGAATGATGGCAGAGATGCATTGCGGCATTGCGAACTGAGTTCTTTGTTATTGTTGTGCACTGGTTGAGTGAATAGATGATTTCGGATGGAAGTTCGAAGTCGGGTAGAGTTCCGGCAGCAAGAAAGTACCAGCCTCGTGCTAGTTATATGCATTTGTGATCCATGGCTCAAGGCGGTGAAGATGGTCACTTGGCGAGGCTATGAAGGTCGGTGAATGAAGGTGCTTATGAAGGCGGGTTTGCCATGGGTTCCGTGGTATTTGGTGCAACCGGATGTGAATGACGAGTAGGATCGGGCCGAATTATTGGAGTTAAGTTTGAGTTTTTGGCAGCTAGAATATCACTAGTGCAGCAGAAGGTGTCCCTATTCTTTTGTCTAACTAAGAGAGTTAGGCTATGTTTGAGGTTTATACAGTCGAAGTCGAGGAAGTGCCGAAGAATGCGGTTGCGAGTTCGTTGTTGTTGAGCTAAATTGCAGCTTGGATGTGATGTGAGAGATGAGCAATGAGTCATGGCCTCGAGCTAGGATGGTTATGGTACGCAGATGGCCAGAGATAAAGTGTTGCAAATGGAACCGAAGTTTTGGAGATACAAAGTTGCGAGCTCGACGCGGTGATGGTGTTGATGTTGTTCAATTGTGGCAACGGAGTGCAAGGTGCGAGAGTAGCTGAGGTTGGGATGTTTGCGAGGTATTGTAGGATATGGACCAGTGCAGGCGGCGGAAAGAAGTGTGAGATAATGGGATTGCAGGGAGTGCAACCATGGCTTGAAGTGGCCCGAGGTAATGAAGTGTGCAGTGCAGTGGAGATGAAACAGGCCAAAGCAAGGAATGGGAGGTGGCAGTTCTAATGTTTCGAAACGCAGGAGCTATGAATTGATAGAATGGCTAGGAAGGAGGGATCGATTTTGCAGGCCAGGGGAATGGTTTTGAAGTGACCTGTGCATGAAAACGCGAGCGAAATTGGTGTTTATGAGCATAGTTCTAAGCATTTGATTTTGGAACCGTAGTGGGCATGGCAATATTTCAAGAATCGAGAGGGGGGTATGAGTCGGATGCAAGAATTAATGGCTAGGACATATGAGCTATGGACCACGCTTTTGGGCGCGTTTGCGCAAGAAATGAGAAGTTGCTATGATGGTTTTGTGAATGTGTGAATTGCGGAGAGAAGCGAGTTGAGATAATCGGGAAGTGTAAAATGTCTTGTGATGAAGGCTTCAGTAGCCGGGAGCAAGTTTTGGCGGAGATGATTTTCGATGACCGCGACCGGATTCGCGATGACGTCAAAATCGGCGACCTTTTAGACCCAAAATTCCCGTGTGGGACATATTTTTCACTCCCGGGCTTGGTGGACCAACTTGAGATGGGTTTTGAGAAGAATTAACCTAATTTTGGGAAAGTATCCTTATGGGAGAAAAGCATATAAATAGAACTTTTTCTCTAAACCTAGATATATCTCCATTAGGAGAACTCATACTTTTGGTTCTAGGGTTTAGAAACATGATAGGTTTTCTCCTTCTTCTTGCTATGAACTCCTATGCCATGAGTAACTAAGTTTTTATTATTGGTTGAAGATGTAGTTGGATTTTTGCAACCAAGTTATGATTTTTATGAATTAGTTTTCTCTCAATATTATCGTTTGATTTTTACGGGTTACAATAATTGCATGATTGATGGATTGCAATATGATTGAATGTTTGTTTAGTCGAGTCTAGAATTGATTGAACTCACATCCATATCTATAGCTATTTTAGGGTTTTCATCGAGCGATAACCTTGAATATTTTAGTAGCATGATATGATTCTAGGTTGTAGTGATACATCCTTGTAATCATATGTAGAAATTGACCTTTGTTCGAATTGTTTTGCGCAATGTATTACAATTGCATTGATAAGCCTATTTTGAAATTTAATGCTCCTAGAATTGAACTTGATTACGGTAAGGCGTTAGGTTATTCTTTAGGTAGAATCTACATACGCACTCTAATGTGTGTGTTGATGAACTTTGGAAATTTACGGAGTATTCTTGCAATAAGGTATTCTATGGCTTTTGATGATAGCGAGATTAAATACGAATTCTATTCATATATTCATAAACTTGTTTACAATTGAAGATGAAACCTTTATCCAATATTTTCACATTCTTGATTTGCGTGCTTTGTTTATTTGTTTATTTTTATTTACACAATCGAAAATCCTCGGTGTTTTATAGGAAAACCATAAACAAATTGACAACCTAGACCTCTCTGTGGGATCGATCCTTTCTGCCCTTGCTATATTTATATTTTGAGTAGTAAGAAAGTGTAATTATATTTTTGACGCTACGACAATGTCAGTTTTCTTAGGCGCCGTTGTTCGGGGAGGCAACTCCGCTTGTTAATTGTTTTTGGGTTCTTATTTTTGCTTTTAGTTTTGTTTTTAATTTTTCTTATTCTTTGGTTCTTAACCGAGTTTTGAGAATCTCGTTTCGGGTACCAATTTCTATGGACGGAGCATATTGGAGCAATCAATACGGGGCTTTCAAACCTCAACATGAAAACTATCACCCTTATGGGGAATACAATCAAAACCAATCCTTTGGTTATGGTCAATATTCCGCGTCTCCTTTAGTTGTTCTCATACATTCCAACCTTCTTACGGTGGGTATGTAAGTGAGCAACCACAAGGAGGGGAGAATAGTTGTTTTCCTTATAATATTTCCTCTAATTTGGTAGATGAAATGCAACAATTTATGGACAGCATGGAGTCAATTTGTGGACAACCCAGCGTGGAACCAATTTCATCGACCGAAAGTGTATTCATCTTCAAATGGATTGATTAAGCAAATTCGAGTGAGGTGTGTAGTGTAGGATTTCCTGCAACTACATATGCGCTAGAAACAGGGATTGAAGAAGATCAACCTTGTGAATTGGAAGAATTAGGGGTAACAAGAAAGAAATCTTTAATAATTTTTAACAAAATTGAGAAATGGCTAGGAGAAAGAATGCATCAGAACAACCAACGATCGTAAGGAGAAGTGGAAGATTAATGGGAGAAAGAAGAAATGAAGTAGGTGAACCATCAAGGATAGATGCAAGAAACGGAGAAGAAGGTCCAGTTCAACCGCCAAATCAACCATCAACTCAACCACCAATTCAACCAACACTAAACAGAGTAATCGATTATGATAGGGTGAATGTGCATACATGGAGACTGGGATTCTACGGAAGAAAGAGAAGAAGTACAACAATTGATGAATAGTGGATAGAAGAGAGAAATCGAGAAGAGATGGGAGAAACAATTCGTGGAAATGAAGAAATTGCGGCATTAGAAGCGCCCGAGACAGATAATACAGAAGAAAGGCGGTTAGAAGCAGAAGAACGCGCGAATCTAACAAGACAAAACCATGAATTGAGGATGGAAAATAGGGAGGCTGCAAAATAGAGGATCAGAAGTAGTGCAAGATCGAGATCAAGATCGAGTAGAGAAATGGGAGGAGAACATTACTTGTGAGAAAACATTAATGAAGAAAATTTGGAAAGAGAATTAAATCATGGAGAAGGAGGTCGCGAAGAGAGAGAAGAAGAAAATCGCTATATTTTGGTGAATAATCACGATGATGGAAATCAAGAAGATAGCCCTCGAGAGATTTAATAATCCAATTAATGAAGAAAATCAGAAGAAGGAAAAAGAATACTACATATGAAGACATGAGAGAGAAACACAAAGGAAACAAAAGGAAATTGAAGATGACATTGAAAAGCATTATACCGAGCAAGCACATCTAACCCGCGAGAGAGAAAGATTGAGAGCAGAAATGGAAAATCGAATTGGAAGAGGCGATTATCGCAAAATAATCATGACAATCGAGAGAGGAAGCGCGAATGCAATCGCAACAATGGAAATATTAACGAAGAATATGAAAGAATACAAAAAGTAGACACGAACGGAGAAGGAGGGAAGAGAATTAAAGAGACCGATAAATTCAAATTTAAGGCAAATGAACAAAGTTGCGAGAATTAGCGAGATGAGAGGAATATTGAACAAAGAGAAGAGAAGGAGGGAGAAGACAATTAGATGAAGCTATCGCGGAGGCTGCGAAAAATCCTTTTACATTAGAAGTGCGTTAGGAGGAATACCCCCAAAATGCAACTTACCAGCGCTAACTAGCATTTTGATGGATCAACTTGTGTGATAAACACATCAAAGCTTATGTGAGATGTATGCTACAATGGGAAAACCATGACGCTATATTGTGCAAATACTTCGCGTCGAGTTTAACAGAGAAGCATTGAAATGGTTTGAGGGTTTACCAAGGAATACAATCACATCATTCAATCATTTACATGCTATATTCTTGGGGGCGTATATAAGTAAAAACTCTTCGCGACCTGGCATTGAAGATGTATTTGGACTAAAACAAAGAGTTGGTGAGAGTTTGAGACATCTAACTGTCAGATGGAAAACGAAGGCAGCGAGACGGTTTGGAAAAGTAGATGAAAGATACCTCATCTGTCATTCATAAATGCTATGTTCGCAACCAATCTATTGTATGTCTAGATATTCAGAGTCAAGAATACAATTACAATGACTGAATTACGAGAACTCGGGAGGAATATATTGCTTTAGAAGAAAGACAGAACGAGATGGAATCTTACCCGATGGCGAACACAAATTCTAGTGTCGCGAATGGAAGTTTATTACCTCAACTAATACACACGGTGGCGAGCACGTCGCAAGGTCAACAAGAAAGAAAAGCAATTGATATAGAACCAAAATTAGTAGCTATGGGAAGTGGCGATCGGAAGAATTTGAAAGAGAAAGAAATTTCTACAACTGCATAGGCGGAAACAATAAAATTCAAAGGCTTGATCAACCGCAAGAAACCTATGGAGGTCAAAGGTATAATTAAGAGACTTATGGAGGCCAGAGAAGAATTATCATAGAGGACGGTGAAGTCACAGGTAGAGTGGAGGAAATTAAAAATGCCGCCATTGAATGCGAGTGTGGAAAAAAATATGGGAAGCAATACTCTTGATGGAAAACATACCCGCACCATGGAACATGGGAAGTGAACCACCACCGGGAGATAGAAGTCACGAGTTCTCACTCTTACCACCGCTTTCATGGGCACCTAACGAATGACTGAAACATCAAGAGAATTATCCTAAGAATGATTGATCAAGGAAAGTTGAATCACTTTTTAAAAGAAGAAGAGAAAGTTCAACATTTACCACCACCACCGGCAAAGGGGAAAGAAACATTTGTTATAGAAGTTGGGGGCAAAGGCTAAAAAATTTGTTTTGCAATTCCATTGTACATTCATACCGCACAATCAAGATTTTCATGACAATGTACTCGATGAGATTTTTTTAAGTAGAGATGCTGATAATAAAGAAGTGATGAATGTTGCCAAGACATCGCAGCCTAAAAGAATGGCAACTGCAGATTATTTCATTCTCTAGTGAAGAAGTACCCAAAAGAAGAGAAAATACATGATAGCCCATTGGTTGTGAAGTCGGGAAATTAATCCAAAACCTATTGATGGCGAAGATGATGAAGCGGGAAAATTGTTGGGCAATCAATAGAATATTGATTCTTGGGCAAATAAGTCAACATTCTTTTCTACCACACTTACAAAACTATGGGAGGAAAAGAAGAAGATTTGATTCCTTCAACATACAAAATATATGGTTTCAATGGTACCGCGAACAAGCCCAAAGGAGAAGTACATGAGGATACCCTTGCAGGGATTGTCAACTGACATTTTGATCGCTGTCGTAAGCGTCAAAAATAAATTACACTTTTTTACTACTCAAAATATAAATATAGCAAGGGCAAGAAAGGATCGATCCCACAGAGAGGTCTAGGTTGTCAAATTGTTATGGTTTCCTATATAAAACACCGATAGTTTTGTGATTGTGTAAATAAAAATAAACGAAAAGCAAACAAAGTACGCAAATCAAGGATGTGAAAATATTGGATAAAGGTTTCATCTTTAATTGTAAACAAGTTTATGAATATATGAATAGAATTCGTATTTAATCTCTCTATCATCAAAAGCCATAGAATACCTTATTGCAAGAATACTCCGTAATTTCCTAAGTCATCAACACACACACATTAGAGCCGCGTATGTGAATTCTACCTAAAGAATAACCTAACGCCTCGCGCGCTAATCAAGTTCAATTCTAGGAGCATTAAGTTTCGTAAATAGGCTAATCAATGCAATTGAAATACATTGCGCAAACAATTCGGACAAAGGTCAATTTTCGCATATGAATACAAGGATGTATCACTACAACCTAGAATCATATCATGCTACTCGTATTCAAGGTTATCGTCATGAAAACCCTAAAATAGCTATAGATATGGATGTGAGTTCAATCAATTCTAGACTTAACTAAACAAACATTCAATCATATTGCAATACATCAATCATGCAATTATTATAACCCGTAGAAATCAAACGATAATATTGAGAGAAAACTAATCCATAAAAATCATAAACTTGTTTTCCAAAATCCAACTACATCTTTAACCAATAATAAATCAAGTACTTGTGTTTTTGGAAATCATCATAGAAAGTTTAGAAGAACCTATCATGTGAAACCCTAGAACAAAAGTAGAAGTCTCCCTCATGGAGATATCAGTTTAGAGAAAGAGTTTTCTATATATATGCTTCTCCCATTCCATAAGGATACCTTCCAATATTAGGTCTTCTCAAAACCCATCTTCAAGTGGTCCACCAAGCCCATGTGTGAGAGAAAATTATGTCCAAACCCCGCCGGGCTGGAAAATCGGGATTATGGCCGAAATTGGTTTTAATAGTCGCCGAAACCGCCCTGTGTGACCTGAAAGTCAAACCGGCCACACACCAACCGATCAAATCGGGTCAACTAGTCACTCAAGGTCAACTCGGTCAAGCACCGAGTCGAGAGAGTCGGGTGGGGAGTGACGAGTCAGCCGATCGGATTGTGAGTTAGTCAAACAGATGAGTCGTCCGACTCATTCGACTCACTTGGGGCTCAGCCAGCTTTCACGGTGCTGGCCCGAGTTGTGCACAATCATTGTGCTTCTACCATGATGGCCGCCTTCCTCGGCAACTTCAAAGGCATAACCCGTAATGCACCATTCGACTAAATTCTCGCACCTCAAGAACACCAACACTTTCATCAGCTCCAATTCTTCCTTCTCTTCAAATCCCAAATCACAAACGCCTTCAATTTCAAATGATCAACTCACCGCCACATCTTCCCTCAGAACTCCGCAAACACCTCCATAATGCACCACCTTGCTTACCTTGTCACCTCCAAATGCTCGGCTCATACCCTTCCGCATTAATGCCTCGGTTCCATTCCTTGCCTCCAATGCATTACAAAGACATTGTCTACCTCAGCCTTCATGCTGCAAGTTCATACTTTCTTCTCTACAGGCACACAATCCCACCGAACTTCAATATCTTCTACCTACTTCAACACTCAACAACATCACCCCAAAACCCGTTCCGCCTGTAGCAGTCATAAGCATTCATACCCACAATTCACAAGAAAACTTCCAGACTTCACTTGCATTACTACTACCAAAGACCGATATCCATTAGCTCATCTCGATTCATAACACCCATTTGCAATTCCTACCGTGGCTTCAATCCACGGCAACCTCAACATCCGATTGCCTCAATAGGACTTCGTTCTTGAAAAACCTTGTAATACAACTTCACAAAGAAAGATCATCTCCAAAGTGCCAAACCTCGGGTAATCCCCGCAATCTCAAGATAACTCATCATCATTGCAAAGACCCATTGACAACCCGGCAACAACTTCAATCTTCGGCCTCTCAAGATCATCCTCGTACCGTAACATGTACCTAAGCTGCCACCACTAGCCCAAAGAAACTCAGACCAACTCCACTTCCACCGCCATGAAGCATCTAAATCGCACTCCATCCTAACTCCGAGTAGCACCAAACCACCTCGCATTCCTTGATCAAACTATGACCACCACCTCGCACAACCACAAACCATGCCGCACTTCATCTCATTGAATACCACCACCGGCTCCTTCACCGAAGTTTCCTACCAAACACATCGCCAGTTCTCAAGCCATCACTTCCTTTTGTTCTTGGCCATTTGAGCGCATCCATAACAAGCCAATTCAATAGCTCCACACCAGCCCAGCCAAAGCGCAATTCATGACCACCTCCAGCCCCGACAATCATCCATAGCATACCCATCTTGTAATTCGTCCCAGATTTGAACCCTAAATCATATAAATTCAACCAATAGCAACAAGAGTAGCTGTTCCTTCATTTCATGCTCTTGATCGCCACTGCGAACCCCCATCGATCTTCATCTCTATCAAACCCTTATTTCCATCTCTCGGGTTATTAAACACCAACATAATCAACCTCTCTCAATTTGCACCATTACACTCAAATCCATCGACCCCTTAATTCAATTTCATCGATCTCTTCTCTTGACTCGATTGCAACTCAACCTCGACCTCATACCCATTTAATCTTCTCTCACAGTATATCAACACTCACCATTATTCTTCAATCATACCACCAAACCCTATACTTCTCGATCCGCTCTCACCCCGATCAATTTCTCTAAAACTCTCGGTTTTCATTAGCAGCTGCTGGTTTTATTTCTCGGGTGAATGAAATGAGAGATGAGATGAGTTTTCTCGATTTAGGGCTATAAGATGTGCTAGATATTGCCACCCTAGAGAGGTAGATAAGGGCCAACTAAATTTGATTCTAGGCACCACTCATGGATAAGGGCCATCTTTGTTGCAGCCCTTAACCTTCGGTCCGCTCCGCAACATAGTATTCCTCCAAATAGAGTTGCCCCTTAACCTTGGCTCGACTCAGAGTGATTGCCATGAAATGACAATTTTGCCCTTTTTACTCCAATTGGTTGATTTCTCCATCTTTTCCTCCGCGCGACTCCAGAGTACCTACTAACTCAAAAACACACGTAAAATACATAATTTACAAGAAAAATAGCAAAGAAAGCATAAACTACTAGATAGTAAATACGGTGTATTCTACACCTATCACATTTTGTTCTGCGTGGTCGATGTGGAATCTCCCTACAATGTCTTGATTGCAAGACCATGGTTACATGAAATTTTGGGGGTAGCTTCGACATACCATCAGTGTATAAAGTTTCCACATCCTAGCGGTGTCGGAATTATAAAAGGAGATTGGTTGGAAGGGCAAAAATGTTATGAAATCGATGTAGAGAGCTGCGAAGAGAGAACGACAAAGAAGAAAGATTGGAGGAAAAATGTAAAGGATGAGCAAAGAAAAGAAAAGCTAATGGTGGATACTATAGAAATAAAGGAAGAAGAGATGTCGCGAAATGAATGCATGAAAACAGTTGAATATCTTGATGAAAAGGAGGCATTGAAAAGTTTGGCTGACGCAGGGGCAGAAGGAAGTAGGAGTAAAAGGTGTAAAAAATGAATAGTTGCGAGATGATAAGAATAAGACGCAGAGATGATGGTTGCAGAAAAGTTATGTGAAAATATCGCCGCAAAGAATGTATAAAAATCTATTGAATAGTTGAAATGAGACTGTGCGATAGCTTCGCAGACAAGTTAACAAAGGTAAAAAATGAATGATTGAATAAATTGGTAAAATGAATGAGTGAGTGAATGGGACAAACCTTTATGGCGTTGTTGATGGTGGATTTTCGTTTAAGGTTAAATTTGTGGCAACTTAAAAATCATGCGCTGACATCTTGTAAAAGATAAAGCCGTTTATAAGTGACGGATACTCCTCACTTAATTCGCCAAGAATGGAGCATGTAGCAACAATCCCGTTCTCGTGAATACATGAAATTCCTCCAAAGTTGGAGCATGCATCAACAATCCCTTCCTCGTGAATTTCATATCGGCCTTGTATTTCCGTACCCATTATCGGTGTGGCATGACGACCGAGTGTTACTTCTGCTGAGTAACACGAACCTCCAAGCACTATAATGAATCCATGTATGAAATACCCGCACAGCTGATTCTCGGTGTGTTATACTAGCCCGAGCCCTCTCGGTGTGTTATACTAGCCCGATTGAGCCCCTCTCGGTGTGTTATACTAGCCCGATTGAGCATCCGGACTTGACCGATTCGGCCCTCGGATATGATCCGATCGCAGTCATCCAACTCCACAAGCATGATTGATGACCCACGCATCAATTCCATCACCCCCAACGTGTATGGAATACACACGGCCTTAGCTTGCCGGGATATGATCTCGATCGCGGCCATCCAACTCCACAAGCATGATTGGATGACCATGATCAATCTCCATCACCCCCAAGCGGTATGGAATACACACGGCCTTAGCTTGCCGGATATGATTCGATCGCGACCATCCAACTCCACAAGCATGATTGGATGACCACGATCAATTCCATCACCCCCTGCGGGTATGGAATACACCTGCCCGACCCCCGCATGGTCGACCATTGGCCTTCGCTTGCCAAGAAACTGTCCATACCAAGCATTATGGACGGAAAACCCTAAATTAGGGTTTGCGGCATATTACATGTGCCGCAAAACGTCTCCAACTGGGTCCACCTTCGCAGCATAGATGGAGGGTGTAGATGTAGACTCAAAGGGCCCGTGAGCATGTCGACACAATCACCATGTGACTGGCCACACACTTGACTAATCGGTCAAAACCAACCATGATTGGTTACAACAAATTGGTCCGCCCGAAAGAGCATGGTCGCGCGGCTTTGAAAGCCAAAATTAGGGTTCAAGACATCGCACGCGTCCATCTTCTCCGGCACGAACGGGAGGGTCACATTAAATTGAGCAAGGGTCGGTCACACCGGCATGACCACCGTGGGCCCATCTACCTCTTTCTTTACGGTCGCCAAGGCATATCATGCCTGGCCAATCCAAAACGCCCGCTCAAACTCACGCGGTTACATCTCCCAAATCCAACCGATCTCGACCGCTCAACTTCATCGGATGATTTGAGTGGCTTAGATCACGTTTTCATGGGATAATCGGTATAGGTGTGAACACCAACCTACCACCTACACGGTAGTATGATCGATCAAGACCGACCAAGATGGGTCGTCTTGGGACGCGCGCCCTTAAACTTGGGATGACATGCGGTTTCCCAACCTCTTTTACGGCAATGGATTTACAAGAATCGATCTCAACCACTCAACTTTACACGGTCAAATTGAGTGGCTTAGATCGCGCCTTCTTGGGAAAGTGAAGTATGGACGTGCACACCCGGCGTGTTGTCTACACACATGCCGTGGAGTCTTCTTCAAAACCCTTCCCATGCTTGGTTTCGACCAAGGAAGAGTGATGCTTGCGCACCTCTTTAAAAACCCTAATTTCATCAACGGTCGCAGATGGTGTCTCAAACATCATCTCATCCGTCCGACCTCACCAGCTTGGTTATACAACCCCGGTCGAGTTATTTGGTTAGTGAGGAGTCATTACCCATCACTTTACCACACCGTAATGCAAGACCTACATAAAATACACACGATACCGCACAAGTATCGACTTTCCGAATAACACAGCTTATTCAATTCAGCATTACATGCTATCTTTCGTGGATCCACGATCCACATTCCAGACATCAATCATGTCACAAACCGGGGGATACTTTTACGGGGTATTGGTCCGGGCGGTTTACGGCGTGCGGCAACGCGCCATCATAAGAACGTGTTAGGGACTCATGGACGGTTAGAGATGAACAGGAAAAGTGGGCGAGACCGGTCGTGGTGTTACCGACACACAACTCCACTACTCCATCATTCCACTACCTCCACTTCCCACGAGAAACGTGAATGAGGCTCAATGACTTGTATAAATAGGTTCTTCCTATTTTCCAACGACAAGGAATATACGGAGACGTAACAACATAAGTTCAGTCGACGAAACCAAGTGTTGATACCGTCATATTCAACCATCTTCTCACACAAGTCATAGCAAGCCAACACCTTCACAATCTCAACACCTTCTTCGCTTCCCTCCCTAAGATCAACCCCATCTCCTTCATTTTCGACGAAACAAGTCCGGGAACGGCCATTTCTTGGTTTAGGCCGGACTTGCACAGATTGATCTCTCGAATCTACAAGCACTCAAGCGCAGGTGCATTTGTTGAAGGTTTAGATTCATTCCTCATCCACACCCCAAATTACCAAATTCCGCAGAGTAGTTTTCACCCATCAACAGGCGTACACCCTAGTTCGCCAATGATATTTTGTAAGAGGCAAATATAAGACCTAAAGTACGTTATATAAGGGGGCATCTCTTGACATGGCTCAGGGAAAGGGTTACACCGCTCCTGGAACCTGAGTCATGGAAATTTAGGGCCCATGAAAGCCTATCCGGGAAAGATATCTTGGATTCCCAACTATATATATAAGGTTATACCCTGGTTGGGCGACCGAGGGTCTTTTCCAAGGAGTCGACATGACCAAGGCGCCGAGGTACACGGTTGAGTCAAGAGTGCGGGGAGCATGGAACTTCCTTACCACTCTTGACAAGTCTTGCACATCCGCACTCCTACCGAAGAAAACTCCACTTAGGGTGCGGTCTCGTAACCATAAACCACCATAGGTATAAGGGATAAGAGGGCTGCGAAAACAATCAAGTTGTTGTTAAGACCGATGGGAGGAGCTAGTCTTGTATGGCCGATGTACGCCTCCTGAAGGGGCAACCAGGAGAAGACAAGGCGGCATCCTCCATTAGGAGCCGATAAGTGTCAAAAGACGCAAATGTCATGAGGCTTTATTCTCGCAAGAGAATTTAGGCTTGTCATATTTGTGCAATGATCCGCAGAGGCAATAATACTAACGCGAGGGTAAGATGAGATCAATGGGTTTTTACATGAAAGTGTAAGAACGCCCCGCGATTTCATCGCAAAGACGACATAAATGTCATGGATTTTATGGTCGCAAGAACATTTAAACTGTCATATTGTCGCAAATACAATAACTCGCAGAGGCAAAAATACTTAAGAAACGATAAGACAAGGTCAATGGGTCATTACATGAAAATGTAAAGACGTCCGGGATTTTGTCGATGAAGGGTGGCAAATAAGACCTTTACTTAGGAAGGCAAAATAAGACCACAAATAATGATAAGGCAAGATCAATGGGTCATTACGTGAAAATGTAAAGACGCAGTTCGCGATCTTGTCGCACAATAACAGCATTCAAGAAAGATCTTTAAACATAATAAAGTGGCGAGATGAGTTCTTATAATAAGAAAGAAAGAGAAACTAATTCATCCAAACCGGACTTAATACTTTACAATCAAAAGAAGAGTTCAACAAGATTACAAAGAAACTTAATTTCTATATCAACATGCTCGGTGAAGGAGATGGTAAAGATCCTTCAACAATCTTGTCGCCTTCACCTCGCCACTGAAGGGTTTTCATCGAGAGATTCTCTCGCAAGGTTCCTTATTGATAACTTCATTATTAGCGAGGTCTTCGCAGCTTTCATAATCATAATCACTATCAGGAGAGTTGGGTACTTCATCATCTTCAACTTCCAATGTTTCAACGTAGACTGGATCAAGGGATTTAGAAAGTAAGATATTATTCACAAGAACTTCTGCCTTGGGAGGAAATTGACGAAGAAGTGCTTTTTGTTGATTTCTACTCTGGATATCTTTAAGATGATTAAGGTAGTTAAACCTCCTTCTGGCTCTTGTCATGAGATTGGGCAAAGGGAAGCAACTAGAGTTGCATTTTCCTTGCGAATTTTAGCATGCGCGCTTCCAAAGTAGATAGAGAAGAGTGAAGATTTTTCTCGATTCCAAGAGTAAAGAAAGATATTAAAATTATAAGATGGAAAGTGGTATATAAAATTAGAAAAGAAAATAATGAAAAAGGCAAGTCAAATCTTATGACTACCTTCCTTCTCGTGAGACAAGATATTGAGTAAGGGCCAAGCAATTATTCCCCAAATTTTCCATGGCATTATCAAACCATCACCGACAAGACCTTTTAACCGCGACAGCAAACTCTTTCGTTAGAAATCAATAACTTATTTTGATTCGCAAGTATGGAAGAATGGGATTCTTTTAACTTGGTATAATCATCCTTGAGTTGTTTGGTTTTCACACTTAGATTTATTCTATTCAGAATAAGTTTATCTCTTTCAATGGTAGTATCTTCAAGTTTATTTTTCAAAAAGGCAGATAGTTTGTTCTTGCTCATTCAATGCTTTTTTACAAGCATCAAGTTGTTGTGAGGATATCGCTACTTTATCCAATAAAGCTCGCTTCTCTTGAGATAAAGTTCCATTTCATCTCGATAAGGTTTCCAACTCCAAATTAGATTTATTCAAAGAATATGAGAGACGCGACACTTCATTACTTAATAATTCTTGATTTTGAACTAAGCAGATGTTTTCTTGAGAAATATTATTTATTTGATCCATAGAAAATATGGAGATTATCCCTAAACGATTATATTGCTCCATCCAGCCTTTCCAATCGAGTTTCTTCTACAATAGATTCCAGCTTGATATATCTCCATCTTACGCTTCTCGTGCAAAAACTTGAGAGGCGAACCAAGTTTTTAAAAAAAAAAAAAAAAAAAAAAAGAGGAGGGGTGATAGATACCTTTTAATTCTTCATTTTTCTTGCGAAGGTTATCGCGATCCAACAAAGTATTATGAAGATTATTTTCAAAGTCTTAATTTCTTGTTCCAAGGATACTCGACATCGTGTCTTAAACCAAAATATTTACCCAAAGATTCGTAAACACTAGATTTGGTGGGGATCTGGAAGCTTTTTTAACATCATTCATGGTATCTCGATAAAATTCTAAAAGCTATATCCATCCCTTCCAAATTTTCGCTAAGAGAGATAGATTTGGAGGAAGAAGAAATGGTAGAGGAAGAAGGAAAAGTTGAGTCACCCATGGTTATAAGATCGCCACTGGAGAAACTTGATCGGAGAAAGGGCTAAGTGAGAAGTAAAAGTGGGCAGAGGCATGTCCCGAAGAATTTCATTATGTAAAATTCAGGCATTGATTTATCCTGCGATGATATTGTAGGGAATGGTACATTATCTTGCGAAGAAGTCACATGAGGGGAGATTTGCTCAGAAGATACTCCGTAGGAAAAGAAGAATGCTTGAATCCCGAAAAGAAACAAAGAGGGAGCTTAGAGTGAAGCATCGGGATCTATTATGGCGATACCTTTTGGGGAGATCTATCATGTTCTTATCATCCCGGCGAATAATAAATCAACCGAGAAACAGAGGCAATAAAATTGCTATTAAAGGAGTAAATATTTCTAAAATACCTTACTACTCGCAGTCATTTTTGGAAGCCATAGACTTGATTGCGAAAAGAAGATTTGGTTGCGAACCAAGTAGGGATGTTGTGGTTCACCAGTGATACTTAATCGGTTTTATTCTTGCCCAGAGAAACAAAAATGGAAAAGAAACATCAAAAGGAGAAATAACGTTATGAAATAGTTTCCAATAAGGAAGATCAATCAAGAGAATAGTCAAAATCAATGAAATTAACGATCCTGATGCTATGGAAAACGATAACAAAGATAATAAAAAGAAGATGTGAAGATGAACAGCAGGAAATAATTAGAACGATGAGGAAGATAAAGAAAGAGAAAGATGTTTTTCACACAGTGCAGTTTTCCTTAAATAGAAGAAAAAAGAGTGACCGAATAACATTAAATATAATTTAAAAAGAGGCCTTTAGACACGTGTAAAACAGTATCAAGATTCAAGGAATTGTTAAATAAATTTATATGGGAGATGAAGATTTATTACTTCTTGGTTCCCTTCCGCAGTTTCGGAACTTCGCAAAGAAGAATAGAGGCAAATCGTGCTTTGAGTCAAGATTCTTTCACTCGTTCCTTCATCAACAAATGTCAAAGATACTTCAATAACAAATTTTTCCTTAAATATCGCTCTGTGCGATATTCAATGAAAAGAGGCAAGATGTAGATGAGAATATCGCAACTCCAATACTTCGAGAGATTACTAAACGATCATGAATGAGTCGCATGGAGGTAAATAAATGACATAATAGATGACGACAAATAAACATGAGGAAAGTGTAAGACTTGGCAGATTTGGGAGGCGAAGTCTAACACTTACATACTCTAAGTGCGCTCCATAAGATTCCCGAATAAAGTGACGCCTTATTTATCATCCACTGGTGTAATACCCTATATAAAGGTTGAGTAAGTCTGTTGGAGGAGAGGTCTTTTGAATTTGAAGCAAGTCATTAGGAGAGAGAAATTAAGAGTGATTGTAATTTCTTTAACTCTCGTTCTACATTTCTTTGTAAACCTTTCAAGAAAACCATTAATAAAACACATTATTATTATTCATCTTCAAATGGGATTTACTACAAATTCGAGTGAGGTGTGTAGTGTAGGATTTCCTGCAACTACAAAGAAGAAGTAATGCTCATAGAAGATGAAACACAAAGATCCCATTACGAGGATTGGAGGACAGAACTTCATGCTTATCTAATGAAAGGAGAAACACCAAGAAATAGATTAGAGATATATAATTGAAAAGTCTGCAACAAATTATGAATTAAGAGACGGCATTGCACCAAGATCTTTTAATGGACCCTCGGCCGATGTTTAACACGAAAGGAAGGAGATAGCAAGTGCTAAAATGCTACACAAAGCGAGGGACGCCGGTAATCATAGTGGCGTAAGATCTTTAGCACATAAGGCGAAAAATGCAATGTAGATCCAAATATCGCAACAACAACACACTTGCGGAATCTTCATTAACAACGTCGCAAACCGTCGTAAAGTGATTTCGAGAATAACATAACAAATGACGATAACGTAAACATGAAGAAAGTGCGAAGATCTTGCAAAACTATAATGTCTCATGAGATTTAACATTTATACTCATGAGGATACAAGAGTAAATCCAAATTAAGGGAAGTACATGAATTGTCATCCACTATGTAAATCTCTAATATAAAACAAAGCATAGACAAACTAGCTAAACAAAGGATACTGGATTCATTTCTGGGAAAGCTAAATCTATGGTTGGGTTGCTTACATCATTATTGTATCATTAATTTTATAATAAATATTTTATTAATCTCTCATTATAAATGTCTTATAATTATGTTAATTAATATACTTTCATTAAATTTCTTATGAATTTTTCATTATAAATATCTTCTTACATCATAAATATCTAATTTAATAGATGTCCTACAATTTTCTTAATGAATATACTTTCATCATTAATATTTTATTAATGTTTCCTTATAATGTCTTATGATTATCCTAATAAATACTTTCATTAAATAAATAATAAATTTGTTAATAATCATATCAATTGGGTAGTATTTGTTGGTGGTCCATGGAGGCGCGATATGATGGTGATGAGGTAGTGGTGATGGGCGGTTACGGCAGTGGGTGGTCATGGTGGTAGTCAGCAGTGGGGAATTTTTCTGTGGAAAATAAGCTGGTTATAATACCAAAAAAAAAAAAAAAAAAAAAATTGTACAGCTTCGACCGCACTTACCCTAAAAACAACCTCGATAAAATTTAATGTTGATAGTAATGTATATAAGATGGGATGGTAACGGTTTTCGTTTGGTCCCATTATATGTTTCATCGGTGGTTTCTTCAAACACCTATTAGCTGGCCAACCTAGCAATTCTCAAAAAAAACCATGAAACAAAATTGAATTAACCTGGGTAATAGGTTTGTGCAATCCATCGCGTTATGTGCTTATTTTAGAGCTCCTTAGATGGATTGTTGTTTTCAAGTTCTCTTAATTTATGTAACAAACTAAGAATAAGAAACTTCACCTTCTGCAATTACCTCCCAACTTCTCTTAATTTGCTGACAACATAAGTTTTGGAACAACAAGGCCCTAAAATGTAATCCAGTCACCGGCCGTTACGGTGAGAAACTAACAGCTGGCATTGACGTTATTTCTGGCCAACTTATCTCGATTTGATTCCAGCCGATTTCCACATTAGCCCGACGTTAATCCGTAGAAAGAAAAAAATCAATCAATCCGATATAGCTCCGTGGTATAGCATCGTGCATGATAACGTTTTGGAGTAACAATTAGAGAAGGAGAAGAACTTCTAAGCAGTATGACATATCATCAATCGACGGAGTCATTGTAGATTACTGCAATTTCATTTTTCCGATAGGTACTGCGGTTGGGTTAAAGAGTCACGCAATTAAACATCGGATGGGAATACTCGCTTCCCGGGTAAGGGTTAACATCTAATCGATTCCAATTTTCATACTTATCGGAAAAAATGGAATCACGAATTAAGAACAAAAAACATTGTTATGCCAAAAGTGAAAACGTATTTGTGGCCACCTAAGTGAGAGTTTACCTATTGTCTTTTGGTGACCATTTTGGATTGATGGAGGGCAACCAATGGGTTATGTATCTTTTTTTTTTATATGATCCCGCAAGACATGTTTTGGTGATATAAATTGGGCAATGAACATATGTATTAATGATCAACCTCCAGGCCGTTACTGCATTGTCAAGGCCACTTCAGGCAGCAGGAGAGCAGAGAGAGGATGGGAGGATAATTTGGTAGGAGAGAGAGAGATATTTTG
>JAJJWW010016606.1:0-189462 GCA_023531295.1 Papaver armeniacum
ATGAACATTTTAATTAATAATTTAATATTGATTAGGCTACCAATATTATATTATTATTTAATAAATATTTTATTGATTCAACTATCAATTACTCTGTAAGCAATATTTCTCATGTTGATTCCGTTATCAACATTCGAGAAATTTCATATTAATCAACTATTAGTATTTTTTTGGTTTCTTGACCAACATTTTGGTTTAAATCGATCGACCATTATTTTATATTCTCTCCTTGTCATTCGGTGACTCATGACACACGAGTCAAAGATGAACCTTCATGATCATTCGGTAATGAGTATTTTTATATGACTTTTGTCAAAATGATCAACATGCCAATATGGTTTATCTAGGAATATCATTAAAGTCATATCCAAGTCGTTTGACTATCATTATTGATTCAACTAACATATTAGTCATGGACTATCATTCTTGCTTCAACTAGCATAATGATATGTCACGGTTATCGATGAACTAATTCAACATCCATAGTTCAGAGAATGTTTTGTTATAGCAAACACCTCATTCTTCATCCATCATGACCTTGAAATATTAATTATTCAGTTCATGATTCAAGACTCATACTCTTAGGTCAAATATTGACCACACATATAAAATACGTGTGCAAGAAGACTTCATCATGAGACATCAATTCATGTCACATGGGAGGATACAACTAGGATTTTGGTCTCGGGCGGCCCTATAACACATGCGATGTGAGGCACATCCACGATAAGAAATGTGAGTAAGTCGTGCTTTGACATCACATCATCAATCGATCAATACTCATTGATCTCCACATTTCGAGCTTCCCACCCTTCTGAGACCAAACCCTTCTCCTCCTTTTGTGACCGAATTAAACACCAGAGCAAGTCATTGTCTTGGTTTTAGGTCAGGGGCCCTACAAGATTAGTCTATCGAACTTAAAAGTACTCACATGCATACATTTGTTTAAGAGTTGAGACGATTTACTTCATCGAGCACTTGCCTCCTCTACCACTTTTTACCAGAAAACCAGCAGGTGTTTTTTTCCCACAAACAAATTGGAGACCACAGTGAGAGCAATCTCTCGGTAGCAAGTTCAATCTTTCGAAGATGGTCGTTCTCATATCTCGGTTCAACTACAAATCCTAATCCCAGGGTTCAACACCTAACCCCAACATTACAAGTTCGTGGGTACTACTAATACCAATCCTCCTACCGGCAATGTCATGCCAGGCATTAGCACTACTCCTCCCAGTTCTAGTAGTCCAATCACCACTCTTGTAAACACTACATGTGGCAATACTGGCACTACCAACAATTATCTCTCTAGTCGAAACCCTGAAAAAATCTGGAACAATCTTTCTACTACAGACGATCTCATGAAAACACAAGAAACTCTTGCTAAGACTCAAGAGGACATGGTTGTGGCATGAAGGACCTTCTCATCTACCCGAAGACTCGAAAGATCAATTGTGGATGACCGAAGCCGCGAAAAAAGAAAGGTTAAACAAACTCCTTCAGTTGTTGATCCTGAAGTTGATCTAGTTCATGTTGTGGAAGAAGATGAAAGCTTGAACACTGCAGATAATTCCCATGCAAAGGATCAGTCACTTCATTACTCGTAAAAATTTATAACGTTTCTTGAAAACGTGGAAAAGATAGATCATCATCAATTCACGGTCACCAACCTCCATACCCTCCCGATGTACAAAAAGTTCATCTTCCTAAAAGATACACTTCTCTAACACTCACAATGTATGATGGGCGGCAATGCGCGAGAACATGTTTCAAGATTCATAAAATCGTTAGGAAAACATGAATATAATCATGTCCTTAAAATGCGAATGAATTTTCCAAGTCTCACGAAAGGAATAGCCTACACATAATATAACAACATTTCTCAGGAAGCATATCCGGTTGGTGCGAGATGGTCAACACATTTTACCGGAAATATTTCTTTGTCTCTGAACAGATCACCCTATCCGATCTAGGAAGAATGTTCCAAAGGACCAGTGAACATCCAAATGATTATGTTAAGAGATTCAGAGTCCAGGCTTTGGATTTTCATCATCCAAATGTCACAGAACAACAACTTGTGGATTTATGAATCAACGAGATGATTCTTATCAACCAGAAGCGTTATTGGAAAATCTATGTTTCGGACTTTTCGAACTTCATGAAACAAACAAGCAATCGGCTACTACATCGCCTCTTTCTTGGAGAGACCTAAGGTGTCAAGGCCGAGGAGCCTCATGAGCGCGAAACAATAGGCGTTTCATGAACAAGAAGTATAACCTTGGGCCTTTCGTGAATGCTGTCAATGAAGGAGGAAAAAGAAAAGACGCTACTTTGGATGCACAACATCCTAAGCGCGGGGCACCACTATCGGAACCGGCACTGATCAACAAAACAAGCGCCGGGGACGAGATAATCAAGCCCAAAATACACTAGCATTGATACCACGTCAACAAGCTGCGATAAGTAAGAGAAGATCAAACGCCTCAAATTTTTCCTCTGCTTATGGAGGAAATACTCGAGCTACTTGAGGTATGGATTCTGGATGGAGAAATCAAGTTACCTCATGTTATACATCTACCTACCGAGAAGAGATGAAAGACCCTAAATACCGCCGCTTTTATCGATTCGTCAATCATCCAACAAGTGAGTGCAATGTTTTGAAACGTATCTTCAAAGAAAAAGTTGAATCTGGAGAATTGAACAGAAACCCCCTGTCGGTCAGAGCATTCACTTTATCTGAAGAGCCAGTTAATGAAGCAGTCCAATCCCTGATGGACCACTTATCCGAGTTGTTTTATCTATCAAAGACACAGAGAAGGGATATCTTCGACGCTCTTAATCTTGTTGTGTCAGGAAAGCGCTTGTCCCTGCCAGAAGCTACTCCTCAACCACCAGCCACAAACAAAGAGTTATATGACTTGGGACTGTTAACCACCATACATCTCAACGGCAATGAATTCAGAAGAACTTTAATTGATGCTAGTACCCGTGTCAACATCATTCCTCTCAAGATGCTCAGAGCAACGGGAATCACTCATCAAGAGGCCACTTTCACTCCTACAACAATTAGGGACCATGAAGGGAAAGTCAAGAATGTTTATGGTCACATTACTCTGAAGATGGAGGCGGAAACTACTTGGACAAAAACCCAATTCCACATCATCAAAGAATACCCAGGATATGACATGATCATTGGACCTGAAATGGTTACATGTTGAAAAAGATGATTAATGACAAGGCACCATCATCAATGAGCTCCTCTAATAAGGAAATCACGACCCATAAGACTTGGTCGATGGTCCATCTACTGATTTTTTGGAGGAATTCCTAATTTTGATGGCAATGAAACATGAACGTGGAGTGGATGCAATGTCCTATGTCAAGAAGTTTCGTGCTCAGGAAAGTCTCGTTTCACCTGCATCTCTTTCATTGAGTTTTCCACATGCTCTGTTATCCAGACTCAATTTTTCTAGTAAGAGTACCACTTCTATTACTAGACGTTACAACAACATGATATCTCCAGTCCAGTACTTTGCTAAATGGGTGACACCAATTCCTGAATCTCAAGCCGAGACATGTACAAGTATGTCGAAAAGCATCTGAGATTTCTCCCCGCGACATTGGAAGAATGTCCACATGTGCCACTTAGTAATCAAGAAGAGTTTCAGAAAAATATTCACATTTGGAACCTGGACGCTGGCATAGGGATGAAGGAGAAACTGACCAACATCAGATATTCAGGGCTATGCCAATCAAACCTAATGCCTTTCATGTTGGAAACTTGGTGCTGAAAGCAGCAAAGCGCAATCATCATTCAATGATTAAGTCGATTGGGAAGGTCCCTTTTATGAATGCTAGCTCAACTATCGTCGGATATTACAAGCTAGTTGTTGCGGACGACAAAGTAGTAGAAGCAGCAACATATGAAAATTGTCTTAAAGAATTTAATGCTTAAAAGCGCTTGAAGCTCAGAGCTCAGAACATTTGATATTAAAAGCATTTAGGACTTCCTTATTTCGTTTGTATATTCAATTCCTCCAAAACGGACACAATACTTGCAACCAGTAATTGAATTTACCTTTTTAAGTAATCAATTCCAATTCATTATCTTTATAAAACCAAAAGAAGTCCTTATAATATCAAATTTCAATAACCTACTTATCCCAAATCAGTCTAGAAATCAAAACCAAGTACCAAATAAAACCTAACATCTCTCCACTATTCAAAAATAGAGTTTATAGGGAGCAATACAGTAAATCTAAGGTAAATTAGGCAAATATGGCTTTCTCTCCTTCGACAAGGTTGCCTGCATGCTCTCGCACGGTATTTTCTCCAGCTCCAATTCTTGGAAATCTTTGAATTTCTTGACTTTGAATTTTCGCCTTCGCTTTCTCAACAACATCATTGGAGAGAGTCTTATTCTTGGTTCACAATTGTGCTGCTAGAGTAGTGTCAACTTGGACTTTGGTTTCAACCATCACCTTAAGAGTAGCAATTTCATCTTGAAGTTAAATGGGAGGATCAGTATAACTTGGTTCACAATTGTGCTGGTGTTATCATCGGTGACTCGTTTTCTTCAATTACAGCGTTTTGCACCTGATATGACACTATTGTGAGTAAGAGTGCTTCGAGCAAGAATTTTAAACATCAATCATAAAATCCAGGGCGCAAGTGAATTAAATGCATCAAGGTTCTTCAGACAAGCATTCAAAGCACAATTCAATGGTCTAAAGGTTGAAATACATTTTTCAACAAGATGCAGAAGTCGTTTTACACTCTGCTTCTGTACCAATCAGTAAGCTAAGAGAAATTTGTAAATAATAAAAGCATGAGTCATATACCACTCTCTTTGTACGGATATCCTATATAACATATATCCAAAATTGAGATCATTCGGCCAACGATCTAAGAGTTGTGGTTCAAACAATGGACATCATTCTTTGTTGAAAAGTTTCTGGAATTCTCCTGGAACTTTTCTGTTTCGCTTGTTTGAGCGCCTAAATGAGTTCAAAACCCAAAAATCTTCTTTGGGAAAGGATAAGAAATTTTCTGGGCATGAAAAAGTTGGGGTAGACCATCAAAAACGGGGATCGGATGAAGATTTTATGGTATTTTTCGTGAAAATTAAATTTCTAGATTTTCTGAAGACGAATTATACTAAAACTCCTCGTTTGTCCATATGGTCTTCCATTCATTCTACCATCTAGAAGTAAAATCCATATTATCATGAAAGCATAAAATATAAAAATTTATTCGGGTGATCTCTAAATCATTTGGAGGAGTATTATCGATGTTATTATTGGAATCACCATTCTTTCCATTCGATTCCGAATCGTGGTGACTTCTTTCCTCGTCTTCTTCCGAAGATGATTGACCGCCATCATCATATTGATCATCCATTGGAATTTCCTCCTATAAACAGCAACCATAAGTATGAAGACCTTCCCGAAAGCATTACAAGATGTGCTAAGAAAATACTTACATCAACGATTTCTTCATCTTCGGATTCTTCGCCTTCAGAGGACTCGACAACCTGAGTTGATTCTCCATCCGCAGAAAACCGAATACCTTCAAGGCTAGATGGAGCAAAACCTGCAAAAAAATAACTAGATGATTTGTTTCACAATCTTAACGATATTGAAAAGGAAATCATCATGAAACAGATGTTTATAACTAACCAAAGAAGCAGGCGGAGGCTCTACAACATTAGATAATATCATGTGACTTTTGCTCATTTTTTCACTATTCTGGGAACTTATTCCAACTTCCACAAAATCACCACTATTTCGAGGCTTTACGACGCGTACATTCTACAGAATTCAACAGAATGATTAAATTAAGAATCATTATACTTTTCGAGAGTTGTAATAAAAGATGCTCACTTGTCAAGGTTCCGGAAATGTTTTCCTCTTATCATTACTAGATGATTTATCTCATAATCTTAACGATGTTAAAAAGGAAATCATCGTGAAACAGATTTCTATAACTAACCAAAGAAGCAGGCGGAGGCTCTACAATATTAGATAACATCCTATGACTTTTGCTCCTTTTCTCACCACTCTGGGGACTTATTATAACTTCCATAAGATCACCACTATTCTAGGGCCTTACGTTGCGTTCATTCTAAAGAAGTCAACAGAATGATTAAACTGAGAATCATTATACTTCTTCGAAAGTTGTAACCAAAGATGTTTACCTGTGAAGGTTCCGGAAATGTTTTCCTCTTATTATTACTAGGAAGCGGCTTTAATCGAGGACGATTAACCGTCATCTCTGCAGTAGGAGCACTACAAAATGGTAGTGGATTTACTAACATTGTAAAATCATAAAGACGTTCGTGTTGCTGATTCCAAAAGTCTATGTAACCCGAGGTTACATATGTGTTGCTATCACGATAAGGGAACAAGTATCTACTCCCAGCCACATGAGTATAATCCAGGTTGGCCATGAGTTGATGAACATGAGGCTTGGCAAAACGAAAAGGAGGAGCACACTGATCAAGACCCATTTGTCTAGCAACTCTGTCAATATTATACTCTTTCACGAGATATTCTTGTTGTATCACAGACACGAGATGACCGGGTGTACAACTCAGCATAAAAGTCCTCTCACCATCAGTAAGGTTTGTACCAGATTGCAATATTACATCATCTTCACTCGCAAAGGTGATCAACTGGGAAATATAAGGAGGAATCGGCGCCCATGGACGAAAAACAAACTCAGCCTCATTATCCAACAAATTGACAAGACGTACTTTAGAGTGTGGCATCTTGTTAGACCAACGTAATATTCTAGCATTGTTATCTTCAGAAAAGGCATGACGAGAATAGACACCTTTCTTCTACAAAACATTATGAGGAGCAGGCGCATAACTACTTAGGTGCTCCCATAACCACACTTGGATGAAAAATGTGTTAACATATGATTCAACTTTCATGTAACCATTGGAGATGCGGCTATGAATGACTAAAGAGGATTTTTATTTTCAATTCTATCTTAAGAGTTTTTTCACATAATTATCGTTTGTTTTTACTAATAGGAATGATCTTAAAGACATTCATGATTGATTGATAGATTGTTTGGAGTGCACGCTAAATTGATTTTGTTAATTTGATCTAAAGCTAGTGAAAGTTAGGAGATAAGTAATCGTTTCTTGACTCTTTACATAAGTAGCAAACCGAGACGGGAGGGATTTGGAGCAAACCTTGATCTAGAGTCTAACTACTAATATTAACCTAATAAGTTCATAAATCTTAATACGTTTATTTAAATTACATCTAGAGTGAGCTACTCTTAGGTGGTTTTTGGTAAATAGAATCAGTCGAGAAACAAAGGGATTTAGGGGTTTTCATACCTAAAGAACATAACTTGACAGAAGAAGGATTCCTTAGTCTTGTCTCTCTTATTGTTTCAACTTTGATTTTAATTGCTTTGTTTATTTTCTTTTCTTTTTCACCCCCTTTAATGAATTCGTGACTTGACTGGAAACATTGATTAATTTGAACCCTCGACCGCATCATGGTTCAAGCCGACAAGTTAGTCTAGTACCTAGTATTTTGGAAAGCTAGTGTGACTATGCAGTACTCACATGGAATCTTTGAACACATGCGGCGCTTATCTTTTATTATTTCAAAGTTATTCGTAATAGCTAAAGTAAGAAAATACCGGATCGAAAAATAAATAATTTAAAAATCTTTTATTTAAGGTTTTTAATTTTATTTTAGGAAAATGAGAATTAATAATGTGCATTTCTAGTTGAGATTTTCCAAAGAGATTTTGGTCTCGAAATTCCTTGGTGACCAAACTTCCCTTTATAAATACTTGAAGTTTTTCATTTCTAGCAAACTAATCCTGAAAATAGAAGTAACCTAATTAGGCGAAATCTCTAAGTAGGAGTACAACAAACCAAAGGAATAGAATCATAAGACAATCGAAGTTCTCGCGTCTTGGGTTATCTTAACCGCAAGAGGAATTACAAATGAATTCAACCGGGAGCTTACGAATAGATCTGTGAGAAGAGTTTATTTCGAAACTTTGTTGCGTCCCTAGACAACCACAATGATAAAAATTCGGCAATGAATGGTTTCCTCGTTATCATTTCTTTTATTTTAACGATTATAATTGTTGTTATTATAATTTAAAGTAAAGTGCTAAACGGTCATCAAAATCGATGTTTTCATTACTCACACGAAGTGAAACAATGGTCATGTTGTTAGAATTGTGAAACATGTTTGAGTGCGATCCAACCTATAAGAAATGAGTTTCCTATTTGAACTCTTGAAAAAGTGTTCTTGAAAATATGTGTCTAAAGTATAACATGATATCATCCTCTAAAGGAATCATACGTAAACCTCGATTCTTCTAAATCAAAGGATTCTCGAAAGAACTCATCCGGGTGTTGTTCATCACAAAGGGAAAAAAAGGATCACATCCTTTCCCGGAAGACTAAGAAGTGCATATAACATGATATCACAATGACTCCAGAGCATTGACACTTAAGGTAATCCCTAAATATCTTGATGATAGTAATTTCTATGATAAATTTGATTTATCGTAGGAAAAAATTGGATCGATAAGAAGAAATTCTCTGTTAGCCATGGAAAGCTTAATCTGACTCATTCAGATACTTAGTATCTGGGAGAAATATACTGACTCATGAAGTGCTCAAACTTAGTTTGATGAGTTCAGTGTATATTGTGGAATAGTTCAAAAAAACTTGCGAGAGTTATGAAGATATTCACAGGAACGCACTTTCCTAAAATCTCTAATATTAAAAAAATTCGTCTCTTTTATTAAGGGAGAATATTTGATTTCCATAATCAATGAACAAGTTTTTAGTAACTATTGGTGTTAGAGCACTGCTTGGTCGAACTCGCATGCGTTGCTATCTCAAGCATGTTTGTCAATATTAGTGATCAAAACTATAAGTCTTGATTTCTAGTCTACTTATAGCTAAGTCTCGGACTAGGATAGAAAGTGTAGTTGAGCTCAATAACTCCATGGCGATCATCATACAAGATGAATAACTACTCAAGGAACTGGTGGAACTTCATCGACTAAAAGGTATGTGGAGACTTGAACTTATCTATCACCCAAAAGTCTATCTACTATATCTCCTATCTTGAGACAAAAGTCGTATTGCTATATAGACTTTGATTATACGCATTTGCTATTTCGAGCCGAGTTTATCTCGCGTATCTATTTCTCGAAATATGTGTTGGTAAGCTTTCGCTTTGGCCAAGTTCATCTTTTACTAATGACGAAAGTCATATTAAGTTTCAATTACTTGAAAATGGCTTTGACAAAAAATGGTTTGTGAATAAAAATCATATAACTTCCTCTAAGAATGTTTTAATGATTGAAATGAGCGTTTATAATATAGCCTTGAAAGGATATAAACATTGTACATGTGTAAGTCCTTATTCCTTGAACCAAAGTATGCGTACTTTGTTGATCAGGAAAACCGGAAGTAAAGTCCGCGTACCAGTACGCATACTGTCGGAGGTTCACATCCCGTGAATTTCTGCTGGAGTTTGTGAACTAAAAACAAACTCATTCCGGCTTACTTAAGTCCGCGTACCATATCGCGTACTTAAGTGGGTTAGTTTATAAAAACGGTTATTCGTGAACTTAAACTTATATAAACTAAAGAATGCATACTTGCAAACCTTGGCTATAAAGTTCATGAATTGATTCGAGTGAATCAAATCGTTTTTGCTTTGATTGTGTCTTGTATACTTGTATAAGATCTAAGCAATTGAACAACTCTCTAACTAGTTTATTTGAGTCATTCGAACTAGTTGTGGTAAAGAAGAATATGGTTGATATGGAAGTGCTCATATGGCTAACCATTTGGTTAACTACTATTGAACCAACTAAGTGTACATGTTTGGGTACGGTTACACAAACCTAAATAAACGTGCGTTTCATTTGTGTGTAACAAGCTAATTTCGATCTAATGGTTGAAAGATATTAGCTTGAATCTAATCAGGTTTTCATCTAACGGTGAATATTGAATGCTTTGTTACCAAGGTAACTTAGATTGCAAACCCTGATTTGAAAGTTTATATAAAGGAGAACTCTAGAAACTGGGAAACCTAATCCCCACAAATTCTGTGTGATACTAGTTGTATTAGCTAGAGTCGATTCTCCTTTAACCTTAGGTTTCTTCTCGAGACCCTGTAGGTTAACGACTTAAAGACTTCATTGGGATTGTGAAGCCAGACCCAACTATTTTCTTTGTAGTTGCGTGATCTGATCTTGCTGTTTCTATCGTATTTGAGTACAATCGTAAGATTGGATTGAGTTGATTTCTCCGATAGGCAAGATATGAAAGTAGTCACAAACATCTTCGTCTCATCTTTTGTGATTCCACAATATCTTCTTTCGCTAGTCGATTAAGATTATTGTGAGGTGATTGATAATACTAGGCTATTCTTCGGGAATATACGTATGGGTTATCAATTGGTTCCTGTTCACCTTGATTTATCAAAAGACGTAACAAAAACTCGTAGGTATTTACGTGGGGAGACAGATTTATCTTTTACTAGTAGACTTTTACGTGTGATCTGATTTGTTTATTAAGTCTTCGACTTTGGGTCGTAGCAACTCTTAGTTGTGGGTGAGATCACTAAGGGAATAAAGTGCATAGTATCTGATAGACACATTTTTGTGTCTGATTTGTCTCGATTCTATATATTGATAGTGCTCATTTTTGTACTTATTATGGTGTTTTATGTGTGTGTAGGTATTTTCGGCCAATAAACATTTGTGGAAAAAATAGGCTCGAAAAGTTGTCTAAGGCACTCGGAGGACATCTGCTATTCGGACTCTCACTATGGATAAGGGGTACCCAAATTACTAAGGGGCACCCAAATCACTATCGACACCCCAGCATCAGGATAAGGGGCGACCATCTTCCTTAAGAGATCAATCTAAATCTTGGCTAAATAATTTACCATCTGAGTCCATAACAACATGGGATGAACTCACTGCTGCGTTCTTCCATAAGTTTTACCCAAAACATAAAACCTCGTCTATTAGGCAGAAAATTAGCACGAGTATGCAACAAGAAGGAGAGTCTCTTTATATGTTTTTATAAAGATTTAATGATCTCTTGGCGCAGTGTTCCCATTATGGGTTTGAAAAAATGAAATTAGTGCAAATTCTTTTTGACGGGTTAGACTACTCGACCAAATCCTTGGTTGAGTCATTATGTGCTGGAGGGTTCTTAAATAAAACTGCTGATCAAGCATATTCCTTTTTAGAAGAAGTAGCTGAAAAATCCCAACAGTGGGAATCATGTATAGAGCCCCCTAAAAGACTTTTGGTAAATAGAAACAGTACCAATATGGTAGACTCAAGCTTTGAGTCGGATGCTAAATTTGCTGCCTTATCTAAACGGTTAGAAGCTTTAGAATAAGTCAGTCTAAACATAAGTCTTTTGTTGAAACTGATAATATGATTATAAACTCTCAAATCTCTTGTTGTAGAATAGAACCCAATAACTCATTTTGGGAAGGACATATTAGTGAAGAGCAATCCCATGCTCTTTATAACAACTCTAGATTTGATAACCGTCAAAGGTTTGATCCATATTCAGAGACATATAATCCCGGTTGGAAAAAACATCCGAATTTATCATGGTCCCAGGACCAAAATCAAGGTCAGACTAGTAATTTCCAAGATCCACCAGGGTTTAGTTACCCTAAGAACCCGTTAGAGCCAACTTACTCTTTCGATAACAGAATGATTCGCTTAGAGGATTCTTTTAATACAGTAACAAAGACCCAGGAAATGTTAGCAACGAGACATAATAGTTTTCAAAAGGAAACCGAGCAGAATTTTCAAACTAATGCCAAGACTCTTGCTAAGTTAGAACTTCAAATAAGTCAAATAGCTTAGCTTCTATGTGAGATAGAGAATGGAAAGTTCCCTAGTCAAACCAATCCTAATCCCAAGGGAGATAAAACATATGTTCAAGCGAATTCGGTCACTACCCTTAGGAGTGGAAAAACAGTAGACAACAAGGTAGACAAATCTAATAGTGGACATATTGTAGTTCCACCTTCTAGTTCCCATGAGGCTAATGAGGAGTCGCTAGCTGAAGAGACCGACAAAGTTTCTAGTGATGCCAATGCGGTTCCTCAGAGGTCCGATTTTATGCCTAGAGCCTCATATCCGCAGTTGTTAGCTCCAACAAAGAGAGAGTCGACTTTCAACGGGATAATGGAAACATTTAAGCAGGTGAATATTAACATACCATTATTAGAAGAAATTAGGCAAATGCCTGCTTATGCCAAGTTCCTTAAGGATCTTTGTACACGAAATCGTAAGCTTAATGTCAATAAGAAAGCCTTTTAGTCGATCAATCCTTCTCAACCAAACAACCCCTAAGTATAAATACCCTGGATGCCCCACTATATCTTGTGCGATAGGTAATCACTCGGTTGATAAGGCATTACTTGACTTAGGAGCCGGTGTGAATTTACTCCCGTATCATGTTTATAACTTGATTAGGTCTTGGTAAGTTGAAACCACCTAAAATGACATTGCAATTAGCTGATAGGTCTGCCAAAGTACCTCGTGGTGTCATAGAGGATGTTCTGATTGAGGTTGTTAAATTTATTTATCCATTGGATATCGTTGTTCTAGATACTCAGCCTGTTCAGGACCCTAGTGCTCAAATTCCGGTGATTTTAGGTCGCCTATTTTTATCCACAGCTAACGCAGTCATCAACTATAGGACCGGATTTATGAACATACCCTTTGGTAATATGACCACTAAACTAAATGTTTTTAATGTTACTAGACAACCTTTTGATGAATCATAGGAAGTGAATATGATTAGCACTTTAGTTCAGGATAATTGGGACGACACTTTATTAGATGATTCTTTGGATGAATTTGATGAGATTCTCTTAAGTCAGTTAGGTAACCGAGTACTTTAAAGACTCTATGGATCCTGAAATTCAATCCATAGTGCTAGGTCTTACGGAGAGTAGTGTTGACCCTAAGTTTGGGGATAATAAACTAGAAGAAGCTCTTGAGTATTTTAAAGACTCCTAGGATCCGGAAATTCAAGCCATAGTTAGAGGTTTGTCTGAAAATACTGACTACCCTAAGTTTGGGGGTAGTGATGGTCAAATATCCATATTAAAAGTCCCTAACTTGGGAATCGAGCCTAGTATGCCTGAGGTATTACTTGAGTCTCTTCCGACTCCACAACCTGATCCTCCTGATACTGTCCAGGAGGAAATCCAACCATTAGAGACCCATTGTTTGGATAAATATATTTTTCAAGACACTCATATGAAGCCCAAATGGGCGCCGCAGAAAAACCCAGTTGTCTTGCAAGAAATTTTAGATCAGGTTGTGCTCTATCTGTTTATTTTTCTAATCTGGTGCAGTTGTCTCATAATTGTGGCAGTTTTATCTGGATTTGTTGACCCACAGTTGTTTCGGCTATTGATATATGATTTGAAAGGTAATTAGCCATTTTGTGCTATATGACGTCTGGCTGAAGAATTTAAACTTAGCACTTCTTGGGAGGTAACCCATGCTCTTGCAACACGGTAATATCTTTCCTTAACTCTTTTGCTTCAAATGGTAATAGTTTCTCCTTGTTCATGCTTTTAATTTTATCTTTAGAACATTGAGGACAATGTTAGATTTAAGTTTGGGGGTATGGGAGAAACTTTTTAGTTGGATTATTAAACTCCAGAGCCTAGAAATTTTTGCTTATTAAGGATGGCACTAACCAATCTAAGTGGATGGAAGCATCCTGGTTGTAGGAGTTGAGGAACCAATCTGAGTAGATGGAAACATCTATAAGAGTCTATTTATAAAAGCACAAAGCTCGGGTGTTAGAAATAACATGGTAGTTTCGCCATATCTCGTTGAGTCCTTTTCACTTATGTTTTTATTTTGTTTTCTTTTTAAAATATGTTTCTCTAAGTGATTAGGTGGGGATCACGAATCAAGTTGTTACCACTGATAGGGTGAAATAGAGTGATTGAGTTACTAAAAAAAAAAAAAAAGACCTGACCAATCAGACCAAATGAAATAATTCTCAAAAATAAAAATTAACACTTGGATAGCAATATGTGTATGTTATCCCTGTCTCCGTCGCCTAAACAAGCGTGGAACGCAGGATCCACGGGAATTACCATGTAATCTGCTGACAAGAAGAATGCGCTTGGATCCGCAAGATCTAATCATGTTGTATAAAAAAAATGTTAATTGTTAATGTTCAGTGAATAAATTGACCGTTGGTTCCCTTGTATATGCCATACGAGTTGATCTAGAATTAGGATTATCGACCACTGGTTCCCTTGTATATGCTAGTTTTGTTGATATTAGTCAGACCGGTATCTCAGTCCATTAGGATAGATTCATTTTGGCAGTGGCCTTCAGACAGATATGGGAAACACTGTTCACCTTAGTCAACATCAAAACAATCTACGTTTTTCTCTATATCCATCTTCTTAATCTAATCATGTGATTTGTTGACTCCGGATATTGATGTCCATAGTGCGATTATCTGAGTAGAGCTCTATCACTTATATATGAATTTAGTATGCTTGAGTGCAAACTCGTGTACAACAATTGGAATTTCACATCAGGGTACTTCCTCCTGTAGTCAATAAGTATGCCAACCAAGGAGATTCTTTAGTGCTTTCCAAGGTTTTGCCTAGATAGCTAGGGTCTGGAGTAAAGGTTTTGTGGGTATATTTCTAGTAAACCCTCCCGAGACTATAACTCGGCCACTAGGGCCACCTAGGGGTTTAAAGGCTTGTTGCACACGCTAAGTGCAACCGACGATGCCTGCGACAATGAGTTAGGATTTTATTTTCTAGATTTGATTTGCTCGAGGACTAGCAAATAATAAGTTTGGGGGTATTTGATAGACACATTTTTGTGTCTGATTTGTCTCGATTCTATATATTGATAGTGCTCATTTTTGTACTTATTATGGTGTTTTATGTGTGTGTAGGTATTTTCGGCCAATAAACATTTGTGGAAAAAATCGGCTCGAAAAGTTGTCTAAGGCACTCGGAGGACACCTGCTATTCGGACTCTCACTATGGATAAGGTGTATCCAAATTACTAAGGGGCACCCAAATCACTATCGGCACCCCAATATGAGGATAAGGGGGGACCATCTTCTACATTTGAATTATCAGTTTTGGCGGGAAAAGAAACCAACACGCCTGCAGAAATAGGGTTGGGATTTTGATCGAGCTCCATGAAGACTAAAGAGCTGAAATTAATTTGGCTTACTTCTGAGGCCTAAACAGGCTTGGTATGGTCGTTTAGTTGGACCCAAATTGGCTAGAACTCCGATTGACGTGAAGCAGGGAAGGATAACTCTTATCGGGTTTGTTTGGATTTTTGAGATGTTTCCGTGAAGATTCAATTACTAAATTTCATTGGGATGGACTCAGTAGAGCACAACAAGGTTTTTAAGAGAAATTGGATTGATCGAATTGGGCTGTATAATCAAATTAAAGCAAACAGAGGTGATAAGAGTTGCGGGTTTTGGATTGGTTCTGTTTCTGGAAGTTTCATGTAAGAAAAGGAAATAAGATATTACGGGAGATTTATTTCTATCACATGATCGATTCTTAGTGATCTAGACGGCTCGGATACGCGTAGAGAATCAACATGAGAATGGAAAAGTCCGACACTTTCTCGTAGAAGAAGAAAAAAGAGATTAACTCGGGATTTTAGGGTTTCGGTGGTGTATAAAGGCATAGTCAAGTTCCGGGGAAGGGTACGTACACTTTGGGAGAAGTTTAGGCGGTTGCATAGAGAAAACAAGAGTTGCGGGAAAGTTCTGCTAACTGCTGAAGAAGAAGAAGAATGTGAAGAACATAAGACCCATCCGGACGATCGCGAGAAACCGTTACCTTATCTTTCAAATTAATTACCTTTGTAACAATTTCTGTCATGAGTTATCTCGAGTTTATACCAGATTACATTAGGGTTCTCTGTAACAGTGAGTTTTGTAACTATTATATATGTTACAAACTCAACTGCTTTATACTTTGTCTTCTTTGTGAACACCTTTGGATCAATGAAATCAACTTTTGAGCATATTTCCAACATGAGGAGCTAAACCCCAAAACTGGGATGACGGAGAAAGCCATGTTTCACAATTGTTTGGTAATTATACTTGATTCTTATGACTTTTTGCATTGATTTTTAATCGATTTATGATTTTCATTGATTATTTGTGATTTTGTTTGATAGTGTATGCTTAGTCTAAGAACTCTTGATGCACTATGCTTATGCTTTACATCTAATGCTTTATAAAATCTACTTTTGGCAAAGAAATAGAGTCTACAAAAGAGCTAAAATTGTTACGAATCATTGTATGAACCAATTGTTGTGAAGTTTGGTGGAATCCTAAGTCCTAGTATATCCCAACTTTGTTAAAATATTTTCTTTGTTTTTAGTAGTTTTGTTTATTACATCTCGAAATCAAATCTCTACAAGTCTGAGAATCGAACTTCTTTTTACCACTTTTTACAACACATCAGTATCCTGCAGGGATCAGAGACGTAAGGAGCGCAACTGTACCTTGGATCAGTGTGAGATTGATTGGGGTTCAATTACTGTCCAGACCGAAGTTAGTTTGTAGTAGGCTAGTGTCTGTAGCGGCTTAATACAGTGTGTGTTCAATTTGGACTAGGTCCCGGGGTTTTTTATGCATTTGCGGTTTCCTCGTTAACAAAACTTCTAGTGTCTGTGTTATTTCTTTTCCGCATTATATTTTGTTATATAATTGAAATATCACAGGTTGTGCGTTGTATCAATCAATTATGAAATCCAACCTTTGGTTGTTGATTGGAAATTGATTGATCCTTGGATATTGGTCTTTGGTACCATCCAAGTTTATATCTCTTATATTCAACCGGGCTAGCAAATTTCTATTTGCTGATTGCAGATTGAATTTGAGATTGAGATATTTAACTCCTTGATATATCTTTCTTAAGATTGAGTCTAACTGTCTAGTTGATTCTCTTGAAAATATATTGGAGTTAGTCCATACAGATTGCTAGGCGAAATATTGGGTGTGGTTGTTAGACCCCCACTTTTTCAATTGGTATATATGTTTCGATACTGTTAGAGTTTTCAGTTTCTTTTCATGAAGGCTAGAATCATGAATAATTCGGATTACTATGCAAAGTTTTCTTCAAAAGTTTCAGAAAGATATGCTGAGAAGATGGCTTATAACTCTCGTGGTTCTCTTAATTTCAATGGAACCGAAACTGATTCTTATATGAATATGAATCATTCATCTTGTACGATCTACTATGAAAGGATTTTCATAAGATGGCTCGAACGTGTCTTGAAACTAAGTTGGAAGTTTTGATGTTAAAACGTAGTCTTGAAAAATCCCTACTGGTTCAAGCTTAGATTTTCAAACAACTAGATTTACTCTCCAGAAGAGTAAACGAGGAGGAACCTAACTTCCACAAGGTTGAGGAACTACTGTTTAACCAAGGATCGCTTCAGGGAATTAGGAGAATTATTCCTATTAAGCGGAAGAGATCTCAAGCTTATGAAGGGATCTGAATCAAATTTAAAATAGACACCAATTTTTGATTTCTTTCAATGATTGTATTAAGTCTATTATGAATAAAACTATTATGAATAAAATTATTTGATTTAAAATTTTTCCTTGTGATAGTTTTTGATTTGCATAGCCTGTGCTTGAATGCTTTATTTTATTGCTATGTATGTTTATGGGATGTTTGATTTCGGTTTTATTACCTTGATATTCGATCTCATAATGTTGTGAGCCCTTATGGTTTGGGTGACTTTTTGATTTAGCAGGATTAAGTTCTAGCCCATGTTTGTAGGCTTTATCAAAGGATCATGAGGGGTTCTGATAGAAATAATATGTGAAAAAGTCACAATATGTTGAATCAGGTTTGGTTTAGCATAAAAGCATATATGTTTCGGGGTTTTCAACTTTTGCTTGCAATAGTTAAAAACGGTTTTCAACCTTTTCTCTGGTAAAGGTTGGTTGTTTTTATTCTTTTGTTTTGCATAAGGATGACAACATAATGATATTTCGATATCAATTCTCCCTGTAAGAAGATGCAAACATATTGGAGAAGAGGGTGCGAAATTTGAGGTAAAAATCTTGTTAGTTAATTGTTTTCTGTTTAAGAAAAGCCTGATTTTATTGCTTATATTTATTGCTTTTGCTTAACAAAATTTCGGTACAATTGATGTTTTATGCCATTATGTGTGTATGGATGTGTGTGTGATTCAATTGGTTCCGATTAAGAAAAACTATTGTTATCTTTCTTTATTGTGTGGTATCAATTGTTTAGGCTTACAAAAATTTCGGTGCAATTGCGGTGCTTTAATGTTTATATTGTTTCAATTGCTTCCGGTTGAGGTGAATAATTATGCAAGTTGATTTATTTGGTTTGTATGAATTGTTTATGGCTTAACGAAAGAAAAGGTTTACGGGATGAATTGTTTAGTCCAATTCAATTAGGATAAGAGAAACTAAGTTAATTCGATCTTAGTTAGACTTATCAAAGTGGAGGTTTCGGTTATTCAAGTCTAATCGAATGCCTTAACAAGAAATGCTAGTTAACTAACCTAGTATTTGTCTTGTTTAAAACTTAAAAGGTCTTAGTTATATGGATAATTAAAACCGGATGATAAAAATAAAGTTATCTTTATTTTGGTCTTATCAAATAAAGCGATTGTATTTGTACAATCGGTTTAGCAAAGGAACTAAGGTGCTTAGTTGATTTTTGGTTTGCTAAACTATTTAGGAAAATTGCTTCGGGAAATTATTTCCTTGGTAACGTATCAAAACAAAATTACTTTGTAGTTTCGGTTTTGATATTGGTTATCAAAAATGGTGTGTGGAATCCTCGTGCTTAACTCTATAGGTTGCAAGTCTATTGAGATATGTAAGATCCTTTCGGTTTGTCCTTTATTTTTTCGTTTCTTTGTCATATTCTAACAAAAAGGGGGAGAAATATAGGGAGTAAACAAGTGATACTGGTATTGATTTATATTGATTGGTATCACTAAGGGAAAGGACATTGGTGCTTAAACGTTTTTCTAACGAAAGGGTAAAAACATAGACTAAGGGGGGAGTAACATATCATATGATACGAATAACAAAGACGTGCGGATTGAAAATCTACCTATCTCACCTTTAGGGGGAGTATTAGCTTTGTTATTATAATGTCAACAACGGCATTTATGGATTGAATGTATACAGGTTATTGTGTTGTTGAATTCGGGAATCAAGCGTATGTGTAATGAATTCTTGTAATTTGTTTATCCATATGATGTAAGAGTTTTATCACTAAAATTGACAAAGGGGGAGATTGTTAGATCATTGCTCGGTTGAACCCACCAAGCGTTGGTATGTCAAGTTTGGTTGTCATATTTTAGTGAATCAAAACTCATTTAAAGAGTCGCTTGATTATGTACTAGAGTCAACTTCGTATAGGTTAGCTTGAAAGTATTAGGATATGAGACATTACAAGTATTGCGAAGACTTGAAGAAGTGAAGAATCAAGGAGCTACAACGACAACATCATCCTTCCACTTGAGGTTAGTGATATTTGACTTGAACTGTTTCATTCCCTAACGTATCTTTCAAGTCGTGCATATTGATGAGTGCCAAATAGTGCATATTTATACACCTTTTTATTGGCATTTTACTCATCTTGTGTGCTCATAACCGATATTATCCCAGCATTCTCGTGTTTTCTTTGTTTTCGAGGATAAATATTTGTATTAATTAATTTTGTGTTTTTAGGTAATGAATAAAGCTCGGAGAATCCGAGGAGCCAAAAGAGCGAAGAATTGGAGTCGAGCATCTATGGAGTAGATAGCCAAAGCTCCGCGCGCGAATTAGTTACAAACCAACAAGGAAGACATGGGCTAGAGCTACCCACGACCCGATCCGAGCCCGTCGCTTCGAGACGTTGAGATTTCTTTCTCCCTCATCCAACGGTCGCCGTTTCCACGTGCATCGAAGATCGTCTGCTCCGTGCTACACCGGATCACGCCAAAACCGCTTACTTCCTATTGTTCGGATCATAGCCGCCCATCCTACGCTCGCTAGGCCCTTCTCATCGGTCCCTTGTCGCACCTCGCGTTACACCGAATCAACCTAACCCTATACCCCCATCGACAGACCCATTCTTCACTCCATCTTCTTTCTTCTCCTTCCGCTTCTCTCCCCGTCTCCATCGGAGCGAGCTCCGCTCTTCCGACACCACACCCACCTTCGCCATCACCACCTCACCAACAACCCTCCCCGACACAAACAACACCATCCCCGCAAACATCCGCACCCACCTCTTTAGCTCTTATTTTCTCTCTCTTAGCTTATCGCAACCCTAGAAGCTAACTTAGGAGAAGATAAGAACTAGGGTTAGGTCACAACAACCATGCATGGCGTCTCGAGGCGATTAGACGTAAGAGGAAGGCGAATCGAGTATGGGTTGAATTGTTTTTCAATTAATTTCATTTTTTAAAGAATTAGGGTTTTCTTTGTTTTGGGGGAATCAATTGCATGTATAAATAGGGCGGTAGAGAATGAATTTGCCGACGCCTGGATTAGCCAAGGTGGATCAATTAGGTTTGATTTGTATTTCTTTGTTATTTGAATCATGTTCTAAGTTCCTTTGCTAGGTGTGTGGAAACCCTAGATTATATGTTGGGTAAATCATGTTAATGTTGTCATGTTATTACTTCGTGTTTATTAGAAGTAGGATATAGTTATCCAATTAACCCAATTTTCCCGTGATTGGTCATCTTTGTAAGAAGACAAACCAATACTAGGGGGAAATTGGAGTGAAAGGTTAATCATCTTCTCATTAGAAACCGCTAAGGAAGGGATGTATGTTTAACAAGAAATGAGTAATGCCTAGTTAATTGACTAAGGACCCCGTGATAGAGTGTACTTTGTAAGAAGACACTCTATACTAGGGGGAATTAGTATAATTAGTGACACATTAGTCTTAGGATCTTCCTTAGAAAGGAACAAGAACACTACATGAATCGAATTACCTTAGCATAGGGTCTAGTGGTGGAATCACCACCCTAGTGCTTTACACATTGTCCTTGCTTTAGCTTAGTGTCACACTCCAAACTAGTCGCCGCTTCGACAACCTCAATATTGTGTTACAATCATCCTGAATTCGGTAGAGAGCAGCCTTAGATCAATATCGTAGCACCACAAGTCCTTGTGGGATCGACCCGTACTTGCCGCGTCTCCAATAGACGCCGTGCACTTGCTAGATACACGTAGTCAAAAATATAAACACTCTTAGAGGCCTACCAAGTTTTTGCGCCATTCGTGGGACTTGGCGCGTGCCTTGTCGATTTTTGGCTTATCTTGACTGGAATTCCATTTCTCCCTGTAAATACTCATGTTGCATTGAAGTTTTAGCCCTTAACTTGTATAACTTAGTCAGTAACTTGCCGATTTCTCGCATCCTTTATAACTTTCTATTATTGCATTCTTGCATCTAGTTTTTGTCAAACCCTCGCATATCTCGCATAGCTAGCCGTAATTTCCATCTTTCCCTTCTTAGTCTTTGCCCCGCATTACACCCCGTACATCCCATCAATCATTGCACTCTCGTAGAACTTAGCACACACCGCACAATAACTGCACCGCTAGCATAATTTAGTCAATTAAGCTCATCATTTCTCCATAGTGGTTTAGTCGTTAATCATTTAGTCATTTAGTCATTTAGTCATTTAATCGCATTGCTAGTATAGTTTAGTCATTTAGTCATCTTGTATTATTCTATTTGCTTTGAACTAGCACTTTAAAACCGATTTTCGTGTTGAGCTAGCAGTGCCTCTTATATGCCGACCGTGCAAACCAAAAGGGAGAAAGGCTAGGAAGCACAAACAGAGCAAGCCAGGGAAAGACAAAGAATTGAGCAATACACCCACTGTGGCTAAGCAAGTTGGTCACTCTCAATTCCTTTTTCACTCCATATATGCATGCTAGGACTGTAATCTGTGATCTGTTAAAGCTAGTCTACCACCTGCATTGCATTGAAATCTGTGTTTTGAAATATACATAAAATCTGTGTTTTGGGTGAATTGAGCTATAGTTCATTCGTGAACTTTGCTATAACCCTCCACCCCAAAAAGCCGTGAGTACGAATAGCGATCCCCGTGACTCAAGCCGTGTTGCTATCAATTTGTGGATGCCGAGCACTACTAAACCGAGCGGTGATGTATCATCTTTAGTGAGCTGGGTGACTCCTCGTGTTGAATTCACTAAGCACCCCGAGTTACTTTTTAACCCATTTGCGGATTCCCGAGCTCGACCCGTGCACCTTGTGGGAAACCTTGTAAGGCCGCCATCACCGAGCATAACTCTTTATCAGCCCTCGTATTTGTATTTTTAAACCGTGGCGTGCAGCCCTTTGCATGTTTAACCCGCCATCACTTGAGCATACCGCACACCCCGAGCATGAGCCATTAGAGCCGCAACCTTGAGAGCCACATGCTCACTTGCTAGCCCCGAAGCCGCAAGTTTGCGCCGGGTTGCAAACCCCGCTACCATCATTTGAGCATAACTGTCTCACCCGAGCAAGACCCCGTCAATAGTTGCAAACCCGTGACAAATCTATGCTTAGCCTCGTACCTTGTATGCCATTAGCCCCGCCGGATTTGAGCAACCGAAGCTCTCGGTTGTGAGCTAAGTGAGGGCCGAATAGAAAACTTTGACTCACCGAGTAAAAGTCCGACTAAGCTAAGTGAGTGAACTCGGTTCTTGTTCACCGAGTTAAACCGGCAGAGTTGAGTTGACTCCTCGAATAATGAGTCAATCCTAACTCAGCGATTTACCGAGTTGAATCGGGTTGTTTATAATCGAAACCCGGCCCACCGGGCTAACTAAACTCATAACTTGGGCTTACACCAAACCAGCCCACCGAACCCAACCGGGCTAGCTAAACCCACATCTCGTTGGTGAACATCACCGGGCTAACCGAACCCGGGCACGGGTGAAACAAACCAAACCGAGCCCATAGTCTGCCGGGTGTGCAAAAGATTAAGTCCCATCTCTCGGGCTAGAACCAGTTTCACTAAGTCACACCATCTCAGGCGCTTAGGCTAAACCTATTAGTGGGCGTGCAAAGCAAATTGAGCCCACACAACCTAGGCTTTGCACACAATTGCTTGGGCTTCCTACAAAACCAAACCAAAACCCACATAAACCAAACTTTCCCAACAAAACCAAATGAAACCCAATAAACCAAACCAATCCCACCAAAACCAAACTTAGTCCACTTCAACTGGGCTTTGAGTTCAATTTGAGTTGATAAATCATGTCGGGATTTTGGTCCGCATCCTGGGATGGAACAAATAAATCCCTTAGAGAGCTTGCTTACGGGCATCTTTCACGGGATGAACACCCCACATACCATAGTGACTTTAGGGAATTTTATGGGCCTTCTCGGGTCCCGACCTCACATACCCTAATCATTATGATCACATACATCATCCACCACAAGGTTGAAAATGAACAATTTTCTCATACCAAGTCATCACTTTTAGATCAATTAGAGGCTCGACTATCCGCTTTAGAAAGGCAACTGTCGAATCTAGTTTTTCTAGGCAATATGAAATGCATGCTTGCACCTTATGTGGTGGCTTAGACCACCCCGCACGAGTACTCGTTATATCTTGCATGATTTTAGACAAGTCTAGGGAAAACCATGATAATCCAATGTACGAAGTGTCTAGAAGTGACTATTGGGACCATAATCAACCCGCACACATGCATCATTCACCACAAAGTGGGGAGATGAACAATTTTATACTCCCCAACTCCTAGTTTGCAATCAACAATGGAAACACTCATGGAGCAAAATGCTAGGCTTGAAATGAATGCAATGCATGACCATCCACATAGCAACATGTCTAAGCATCCCTTCTCTAGTGAACCTTTGCACAACCATATCTTGAATATGAACCTAATCTAGAGGTCAATGAGTACACTAGAAATGCTACAATTGTGAATGGAGAGATGAATTTTTGCTATGATAATGATGATGATGAATATGATATGTTAGAAGAGCATGTGCATGCTCGAAAATATGATGGAATCTTTTGGTTCGAGACGTTAGGCGTCTCTTACGTGAACCTTATGAATGATACTTCTTCTAACATTCATAAATGTGATCTTAACTATGAGCTTAGTTTTGTGAAATTCTTGATGAATGTGAGCATGCTACACAACTTGTTTGTGACTTAAGAAAGGATGAATCTTCGTTGACACTAATGTTCTTTTGGATCATAATATTATTTACGTGTATCGATTCCCTCGCCCATGTCACAATATGTTGCCTCCTCTCGATGAATTTGACATGGAAATTGATGAATTGCCCTGTGAAAATGACCATGATTTACCCACCCCCCGACCTTAGGAAAGAGTGTGACGGTGCAAATGATTTTATACATGAACACAACTTAGATGTACCTAACCTCTCTCTGAGTCACAAATTGAAACTCCTCCACCAAACCTAGGTGTTGTTTGTAACAAAATTGCAAAACCAACTTTTCTCGAAAATGCCTAATTTAGGCCTAGAGCTTTGTGCTTCCCAAGTCCTCTTGGACTATTTTGCATCAAAGTATAACACTTTTAAAGAGCCAAAGTTGGAATGTGTATATCTGCCTGTTCTTAGCAAAACTCATTTTGAGTTAGACCTTTTGCATGATGTACCTTTAAAATTGCAAGATTTTGTGCTCCCAAACACACCCATTCATAAGTTTAGGTTTGGGGGAAACTCATTCCCATTTGCGGTCTTGCTTGCACTCTCATATTATATTTGTGTAAGGTCATTAATGTGTGTACATATCGTCTTTTGGGTTGATCCTCAACTCTTTAGATCGTTGGTTTATGGTGAAGTTTCATTGTATATATCCGGTAGGACTTGTTAAATTTTTCTTTTCTTGAATTGGTTGAGTCTTCTTGCACATATATTATGCGAATCCGATATGATCTCCGTTGAGAATATTGGATTCTAGCCTTGACGAATGAAGCTCAACCTTGCTCGCACGACATCCGGTAATCCCTTCCCTTTTTATCTTATCAGCATAGTTCTCATGGTATGTGACTATTTAAATTTTTTCCTATCTGTGACACATTGAGGACAATGTTTGATTTAGGTTTGGGGGTGGATTTGCATTTAGAGTTTTTAGTCTTTTATTTTATCTTTTATTTCAAAATTTTTTAAAAAAAAAAAAAAAAAAAAAAAAAAAAATTCAATTCAAAACTCTTTTTGTAAAAACCTCCAACTTTTAGAGATTTTAGAGTCACTAGCATGCTTCTAGCTATGTTTACATAGAGAATTTTTCGACCGAAATAACAAAAAGTTAGAGTCTAGGAGAAAACAATCGGGTTTCTTAGTTGATCGGAGCGTTAAAGTTGGATTTAACCATACCGGAGAGCGAATTAGGTGTCTTTGTTAGATATTCGGTGAGTAGAATTGTGATCACCCATAGTGGAGACTACCCAATTTACATCAAGTGAGGCACCAACCTTCAATTTTTTGCAACTTTCTAGAAAAGTTTGTTAGAGTGTGTGTCACCGTACGTAAATTAGGGTAGGAATGGTGAGCTACCCAACTTCGCACCAATTTCGGCAGACTACTTTTGATCTCTTGAGTGCTAGTTTTTGTCAATCATGAGGGTGACGTCTAAAGAAGAAAACTCCTTCTAAATACCGATTTGTAGTTAGCATCATTCTCTCTCTCAATCGGCCAAGACCCATAGAAACACATCATCGTCGGAACCAGGAGCGTAATCGAATATTGAAAGAAAAATTGATATAGTCCAAGGTTTATGTGCAACAAAAGAAAAGAAAATAGGATGAGAATTAATAAAATTTATAAAATCAAGACAATACAAGTTGTGGAAAAATTGAGTGATAAAGTCCTTTGTCCATGGAGTTAGTTGTTTCATTATTTGTATTTTTATTTTCACTTATTGTAATGTAAAAAAAAAAAAAAAAAAAAAAAAAAAAAAAAAAAAAATCAAAAAAAAAAAAAAAAAAAAAAAAAAAAAAAAAAAAAAAAAAAAATATATTGTAGTTTATTTTTGCTACCACCATGGTAAAGAAGAATTTAAAAAGAAAAATCCAAACAACAAGGAATTTGAGTAGAAAAGTTAAAAATTGTCAAGTTTTTGTGAAGTTAGAAGTTCGTCATCAACATTTGAAGACCGAAGACCGAAGATTGAAGACGTTTCTATGGTTCTTATGAGAGAGTGATATTAATTGCCGATCGGGTGAGAAGTGAGTGAGTACTCCCACCCCTTGCTAATGGTTGATTTCCTTTCTTAGAGATCATTAGAAAAAGATTCTTTTGTCCACACCTCCGTGGAGTCTCCGATTTTTATTTCGGAAGGTTATCCTTCTTACCTACAACGTGTGCGGGATTTCTCTCTTTATTCCCGCCGCACACATGAGAGACTAAAAAGCGATCTTTTTGAGTGCAATTATCATAAAATCCTAATGGTGAGGCGAAGTTGAGACTTATGATCACAATCGAATCCGAATTCTTTCATATGGTATGGTTACTTCTCGCTCAGCACTTAAGGATGAGAATGCGTTCTTCGATAGTTCTAACTTCGTTACTAGCATGCGAAACTCTATGTCCTCATAGCTTCTTGGAGGCTTGAGACTCTTTTACACTCTGAAGTTGGAGAAGGTTTTGTGGGTACACCTCTGGTAAACCCTCACGAGACTACAACTCGTCCACTAGGGACACCTAGGGGTTTAAAGGCTTAGTGCATACGCTAAATGCATTCGAGAGACTGCGACGGGGGTATAGTTAGGATTTCTTATTTTCTGTTTCACTTGAGGACAAGTAAAATTCAGGTTTGGGGTATTTGATGAGTGCCAAATAGTGCATATTTATACACCTTTTATTGGCATTTTACTCATCTTGTGTGCTCATAAATCGAGATATTATCCCAGGTCTGTGTTTTCTTTGTTTTCGAGAATAAATATTTGTATTAATTAATTTTGTGTTTTTAGGTAATGAATAAAGCTCGGAGAATCGAGGAGCCAAAGAGCGAAGAATTGGAGTCGAGCATCTATGGAGTAGATAGCCAAAGCCCGCGCGCGAATTAGTTACAAACCAACAAGGAAGACATGGGCTAGAGCTACCCACGACCCGGATCCGAGCCCGTCGCTTCGAGACGTTGAGATTTCTTTCTCCCTCATCCAACGGTCGTTGCTTCCACGTGCATCGAAGATCGCTGCTCCGTGCTACACCAGATCACGCCAAAACCGCTTACTTCCCTCGGCCGTTCGGATCATAGCCGCCCCATCCCTACGCTCGCTAGGCCCTTCTCATCGGTCCCTTCTTTTGCGTTACACCGAATCAACCTAACCCTATACCCCCATCGTGAGACCCATTCTTCACTCCATCTTCTCTTTCTTCTCCTCTGCTCTCTCCCGTCTCCATCAGAGTAGAGCTCTGCTCTTCCGACACCACAGCCACCTTCGCCATCACCACCTCACCAACAACCCTCCCGACACGGCAACACCATCCCTGCAAACATCTGCACCACCTCTTTAGCTCTTATTTTCTCTCTCTTAGCCGTGACCCTAGAAGCTAACTTAGAGAAGATAAGAACTAGGGTTAGGTCACAACAACCATGCATGGCGTCTCGAGGCGATTAGACGGAAGAGGAAGGCGAATCGAGTATGGGTTGAATTGTTTTCAATTAATTTCATTTTTTAAAGAATTAGGGTTTCTTTGTTTTGGGGGAATCAATTGCATGTATAAATAGGGGCGGTAGAGAATGAATTTCTTGACGCTGGATTAGCCGGTGCGATCAATTAGGTTTGATTTGTATTTCTTTGTTATTTGAATCATGTTCTAAGTTCCTTTGCTAGGGTGTGTGGAAACCCTAGATTATATGTTGGGTAAATCATGTTAATGTTCAACATTTATTTGTGTTTATTAGAAGTAGGATATAGTTATCCAATTAACCCAATTTTCCCGTGATTGGTTGTCTTGTAAGAAGATGCCCAATACTAGGGAAATTGGAGTGAAAGGTTAATCATCTTCTCATTAGAAACTGCTAAGGAAGGGATGTATGTTTAACAAGAAATGAGTAATGCCTAGTTAATTGACTAAGGACCCGTGATAGAGTGTCTGCGTAAGAAGACACTCTATACTAGGGGGGAATTAGTATAATTAGTGACACATTAGTCTTAGGATCTTCCTTAGAAAGGAACAAGAACACTACATGGCTGAATTACCTTAGCATAGGGTCTAGTGGTGGAATCACCACCCTAGTGCTTTACACATTGTCACTGCTTTAGCTTAGTGTCACACTCCAAACTCAGTCGCTTCGACAACCTCAATATTGTGTTACAATCATCTGGAATTCCGTAGAGCAGCCTTAGATCAATATCAGAGCACCACAAGTCCTTGTGGGATCGACCCGTACTTGCCGCGTCTCCAATAGGCGCGTGCACTTGCGGTATTACACGTAGGTCAAAAATATAAACACTCTTAGAGGCCTACCACATATTGAAAACAAAGCTGAAGCATGAACACTCTAGTTAGACATAGTATTAAGGAATACAATACGAGGTTTATTTCTTAACCATTAAACTTTGTAGATAAGACATCAACATAATCGTTTGAATGATATTGTGATTATGTAAGGGTATGAGGTGAGGATTTCATCCTAGGAAACAATGTTTTACATGTGTTTTAAGGAAGTAAATTCATGTACTTGTTTTGTGAATCGAAAAGCGCCATGCATTATTGGTATTGTTATTCATTACGTATCTTTTGAACTACAAATATGTGTGATTAGTATAACCGCTCATGACTTGTTTATGTTCTCGGTAAAACTATTCACAAAGGCCTGACTTTTGTATTGGTATGACTTTTATTAGTGAAACCGATCTTAAGTAATCACATGAGATGGTATGATCGATTTTGTGTTATTGGTATGACCGACTCTGGGTAAAGGGGAACCGATCCTAGTAAGAGGTGCAACCTATCACAAAGGGGAATCGATCCTTGTATGAGGTGCAGCAAGTATTTAGCAGAAAGGGGAACCGATCCTATGGACATGTGCAACACATACAAGTTAGATACCATATATATGTGGGGAACCGATCCTAGTACCTAGTCAACCGAATTTTTGGAAAGCTATTGTGACTATGCACAATACTCACATGGATCTAGAACTGAAACTTGTTTTGGAAGAACCGCTAAACCCATGAATTGTGATTGAGTGTTCTTGATCAATCCCATAGTTCTTGAAAGTCAGATGAACCAATTATAAACTTGTTTGGAAGTGTGGCAAATCGTTTTCAAGGTTGTAAGTATGAAAGAGGACTTACAAAGTAAGGATGTTGACATACTTTGAACACATGCAGTAACACTTATCTTTTATTGTTCAAAGTTATTCATTAATAGCTAAAGGAAGAAAATTCCGGATCGAAAAATAAATAAGTTAAAAATCTTTTATTTAAGGTTTTTAATTTTATTTTAGGAAAATGAGAATTAGTAATGTGCATTTACTAGTTGAGATTTTCCAAAGAGATTTTCGGTCAATATTTTGGACAGAGCATTTCCAGGAATTATGGAAACCGAATTTGGAATTTTATTGCATATCTTGAGAATATTTTCGGTTTTGAAAATTCCTTGATGTCCAAACTTCCTTGTCTATAAATACTTGAAGTTTGCATTTTGGGCAAACTAATCCTTCGTGACAACAAACTTCCTCAGTTGTGTTGTTACTGGTGAAGCCGCCTATTCGGAGAGGAGAGTAACCTAAATAGGCGAAATCTCTTACGGCCGCTCAGTATAAAGTCTTCTTTGGGATTGAGAAGCTTTATTAGTACCATTGGTGGGAAACTAGATAATTGCGGTTTATCTTTTGTTTTCGATTGATTTGATTGACTATCGGTGGTTGAACTTTGATTGCACCTAGTTTATTTATGCTTGAGAATCTTCTCTTCTGATATAAGATTCACTCAAACTAGATAGAAGTTTCGACAGGGATCTTTAGACTGTTTGTAGATCTAAAGACGTCTTGTGATAATCCATTGTTAGCAGACTCCGTTCTGTGCGTGATTGATCACAAGAGGTTCAAGTTGTTGTGCGCAGGTGTTTATTGAAGATCTAAGAAAATTTGAAGACAAAGAAGACTTTGAAGATTTCTGATTTGAGTTCATAATCTTTGGTGTGCACAATACTTGTTTTGGTAAAAGAGGATCCAACTATAATCGGTTTATCCTTGTGGTAGATTAGATTGATTAGTTGTGTAGATCGGCATCAATACGATTCTTTGTGATTAAAAGTATTGATTGCAAAATCTTAACAATTACTTTGGTAATTGATAATAAGATAGATCTAAGAACCTGACGAAGGAGTTTATTGAGATAAACATAAGAGCCTTTGTCGAACTCAAATCACTTGGTTGAAAAGAGTTGATACTCAAAGCATTTGTTGTTCCTTTCTTGTTTGGAATACGAACCAAAGGAATTGTTCCAAGTACGTGACTTATTACGAGTTCGAGGCGTGGGAATACGAGACGGAACTAGGTGAACTATAGGTTTAGTTGCTTGGTCTCAACTATACGAAGTTGGTTTGATTTTGTATAGCGGCTTAATCCTAAGAGTATTCAGTGGACAAGGTCCCGGAGTTTTTTCGCATTTGCGGTTTCCTCGTTAACAAAATCTTGCTATGTCATTCACTTTAATTTTCGCAATTATAATTGTTGTTATTATAATTTAAAGTAAATTACACAAACGTTAATTTCTATTTACTTGATAGCAATCCTATTGTGTTTGGTTAAATCCGAACCTCTTATTAAGTAAACATACTTGTTGTTGTATTGTCTCGATCTCGTATCCATAGACGATCACACGAAGTGTGAACCGATTAGTTGTATTGTCTCGACTCAGTCCATAGACAATCACTTTCGGAGAAAGGACTTATAGGTGGAAAAGTTTTATCTTGAGGTATATTTTGGTACCCTCGCCTTTTCAAGGTTGTTCACTAAGTTATAGATATCAATCATGGTCTCTTAGGAAGGAAGACAATTCCACCAATCCAAATATAAAAATGTTCCATTGGTTCAGTTTCTGTAAATCTATTACAGGTTTAGCCGAGAGAGTTATCCCTACCAGCACTTTTTCTCTCTTTCGAGTTTGACCTTAGTGAATAGGTTAGTGCGTCCCGAATCACATGGATCTCTTCCTACATAAAAAAACACCCTAGTAACCTATTTTCATAAAAATCTATTACTAATCCTTGAAAACGTTGGATACGGACTAAGGATAACTCCCGGTGACTCAACAGAATCTTGCAAAATCTCATATCGACATCCAGACTTATCTGAAAACGCCTTTAGAGTTACCAGTAGGGATAGATCCAACAAATCTAGATAAAGTACACGTTTCCTAAAGAATGAGTACTAAAAGCTGAGAATAGCAATGACGGGATCTTTCTGCAATCGACCTCATAGGAGAAGATAAAGCTCATTACGAACGCGACTGAGCAAAGGAGCAACCATCCAGCCGACCTTATCACTCTCAAGGACTAGATAACACTCTAAACTTGGAGATTATGACGAATATTTGCTCCAAAATTCGTTTAGGTCAAGGGCCCTCAACCTGATCACATGGAACTCGAGAAGTTTACTTCACTTTACTATTTTACTTATAACTCTTTCATTTTGTATCAGATTGACCTAGTTTTTTTACGTCGGATTTGTCTTTTCGTCGTTTACAAGATAAACTTAGCGAAAACTTTGAAAGGTTCCAAAAATTTCGTGACCTAGACAAAAGCTTTGCGAACCACATAAGGTCATAAATCGCCAGTAGAGATGCATCTTGTCGTTTTCGTGTTTCAGAGGATCATGACTAGAACGCGACAAAGTATAAGATGGTACTATCTTCCAAGATATTGCTCGGTCAAAGCTCATACTTATCTGAAGATTCAAAGTCGTCGGTCGATATGCTATCTCAATACTGCCCCCGCAGAAAGAAAATGAGTCCTAGCGATTGTACGACTAAGTCTCGATGATCCTCCATCTCATCTACACCAACGATTATCCAGTGTCATTTTCCAATGGGACCTCAGTTCACTCAAGAAGGATAAGGAGAATATCTTCGCACCTGAACCTACCAAGGGAAAAGAAATCTGAAGTTCCAACAATTCAGATAAAACTCTGTTACTCGACATACAGCTACAACCGACTCGTCATCAGTAAAAATAAGAGAAGGATCCGAGACCATAGCTTCAGGATACACGTTACTCATTAAGGCGCATACTAGCAGTTCCCTCGGTCAAAGTCTCTTCCATCAAGAAAATCCAATTAACATGTTATTCCATGAGTCAGGCTCAGACGCGATGAGCGAAGAACGAGATATGACGATTACATACAATTTCCTCATGTCAAAAAATCGACTCTTCCACGTGAAAAATTACCTAGCAGATTCCTAGAGAACTCTTCCATCAATAAAATAAACAAAAATCGACTGCGCAGTTGGACCTGAATGTATTTATTACCGTAATTATACCAGAAGGCATATACTACTCTCAAGTTCGGTTGAGCATCCTCCCAAAAGAAGAATAAATCTCAACGGATAATTTTACTACAGAAGTTCACATGAATCCCTGTCAAGACACCTTGTAGAGGAAGAACAACAACTTCATCTTGTCCACAAAGACACATGCAACAGTATCTCGACATGACTCTCCACAGACGTCTTCAGCCCACAGATTATCACTTGACCGCCTTGAAGACTCAATCTCGTACGCTACAAGGGTCTTACTTCATTTTCCAAACGTCCCGAGTCAATGGGAATCCCCGGTCTTATATCAAACTGGGGACTAACGGAGAATCATGCGTCACAGACCTGCATGGCCAATAGGCTGTGTCCCAGACATCCAGTTTTCATATAACAGATTTAGAAACGATCAGCGCAGGAATCTCAAAAGATCGGGACACATCAAGACCATTCAACTCCCCAAACCCACAACACAACATGTTATTACTTGGGATTAGGTGACTAGATATCGGCCTTTAAAATTATGAAGGGGACTTATCTTGAGAAATCTCGCATCTCTCTCTCGGGTCTCGTCAATTCTTCTCCACAAAGATCTTTACTCAAAGAATTGATTCTAATCAAGATAAGATGTTTTAGGGTTTTATACGCATGCACCATAACTATATCAAATAGATGAAGCATTCAAATTATCCCTCAATAATAAATGCATGCAGGAGCAAACTAGGGTTCACAATCAGTTTGAAAAGGAGTATATAGTTTCCACTCTACTAAGACACGACTCATACTTTAGTCACATAACTCGACAAACTAAGACAAATGGGTAGATAATTAGATAACACGCCATTGATAAAGGTATTCATCCATATCTCTCCTACCATGAGTTAAAAGGGCATGATGTTTCAATACACGGTCCAAGAGATATCATCAAAACACTTAAAGGAATTGTTGCTAAATAGATCTGGATTTCGGGTTCAACTTCATATAGACATATCACCGGAAAACCAAGATCCAAATCCTAATTTTTCTCCAATAGATGAAGGTTGGGTCTTTTCTGTTCGATAGTTGGGGTCAACCACTGAAATCGGACATCAAACGAAGTTTTTACGGCCTTTGGAGTCAGGATCGCACAAGGAAGGAACTTCTATTACGAATTTAACTTAGGGTTTTTCACCTACTCGCATACCCGACGGAGAAATCTAGGGTTTGCATCAAGTTCTAACTCTTGAGGGTCCCATTCCTTTACCAGATGCATATGGAAAAGGTTCAGAGAGAGAAAATATCAACCCTGGAGAAATCTTCCGACATAGCCCCTAAATAAAATCTCTTGCTCCACGTTCAGCTGCTTGTTGATGGTGGATTTTCAACAAAGGTCCAAACCGTAAAATTATGATGCATGTTTTTGACACGGCTTTCAGGCATGCAACGATTCATATTTTGCGAAGCCATGAGGAACATGTATGTCGAAAGGCCTCCACTAGCTGAGCGTTCGATCCCTGATATTTCATCGTGCCCTCTATGTAGAATAACATAATTGGGCGGTTCTCCGTAGATTGATAGATTAACGCCTTCAGGACGTCGGTGACACTCACTGTTCCCTGACTATGTGGAGAGACCGTGTATAGACCCAGGCGGTTCTCCGTAGGTTGAGAGCATTAACGCCTTCCAAATTCGGCAACACTTGCCGCTCTCGACTATGTACCTTTTAGAATGCGTATGACGCTTTAAGCGGCTAATATCCTTTCGCAATAGACACTCCGCCGTGACATTCACCACCGATCTCCCAGAATGATCTATTTATTGCTCCTATTCCATGGTCAAATCCACGGCCTGATCCCATGGAATGGCAATAAACAATTATCTTTTGCTCCGATTTCATGATCGAATCCACGGCTTGATCTCATGGAATGGCAATAAACAACTATATTATCTCATTACTCCAATTTCATGATCGAATCCATGGTGATCTCATGGAATGGTAATAGATAATTTCATTACTCGATTCTATGGTGAATCCACGATCCCATAGGATGGTAATGCTCATTTTATCATTCGAATCCATGGTCGAATCCACAAATTTGGTCCTATGGATTGATAATAAATAACTATTCATCTTTATTACTCACTTTCATGAATCGTTCTCCACTGAATTTCATAAATTAGTAATAAATACTCATCAATCGGGCATCTGGACCATCACTGAGTAAGCCCCACAAAAAATGGTGCAAGTGTACTCGACAATGATGCACATTGAGCACCCGGATGCACCGCCTTTGGCGGCCGTGCCCTAGCCATGGTTGGTCCCATGCATGCCTCTTCCATTATTTTTCCCTATTTTGTTATCTTCATGAACTCATGAAAACTCCTTGATTTTAGCAACTTTCCTTGTTTGAACAAAACTCATGAAATCCCCCGTAACTTCACGGTTTCATGAAAAATAATAATATAAAATAGGGAAAGGTATGCGGGGACCGGGCAACATAGTCATCGGCCATGCCTAGCCGTGGCCGGTTCCACACCTTACAATCCCTAGCCTTTTATAATTATTATTTCCCAATTTCATGAAACTCATCCGTTTCAACAAAACTCATGGATTATCCATAATATCACGGTTTCATGAAAAATAATAATATAAAATTAGGAAAAGTGTTGTGGGACCAAGGCACATAGCCGGGGCCGGCCATGCCTTAGCCGTGGCCGGTCCCACACCTTGCAGTCCCTAGTCTTTTATAATTATTATTTTCCTCAATTCATGAAACTCCTTGGTTTGAGCAAAAATCATGATTTCGTCATAATTTCTCAAATTTTGCTCGAATCATGAAAAACCAAAAGCCAACTGATAGGTGTAGAATACACCGTATTTACTATACGAGTTTATGCTTTCTTTGCTATTTTTCTTGTGAATCTTGTATTTTACGCTTGTTTTGAGTTTTATAGCTACTTTGGAGTCGCACGGAGGAAAAGAAGAAGAAATCATCCAATTTGGGCCAAAAAAGGCAAAATTGTCATTTAAGGGGCGAACACTATCCGGAGCCCGGTAAAGGTTAAGGGGCAACTCTTTTTTGAGGAATATTAGACGCAGCCCGATCAATGTTAAGGGGTTACCATCTCGGGTAGCCCTAATCCGAAAGAAGAAGGATGTCTTGTTAGCACCCAACACCAACCTAAAATTCGAGAGACATTACTCTCAATTATTAGTTCAATCATTACCCTAAAAACTAAGAAAGGAAAGAAGCGGCCGATCACGCTATTGTTTTTCCGAGAGAGGTAAGAGAAATTGATGAATCTCAAATGGAGACAAGGTGATGCTATGGTGATTGAGTCATTAGGGGTTACTATTGAAATCGAGAGAGAAAGGAAAGGATTTGAGTTATGAATGCTTTGAAGTCTTGAGTTTTTCTCGGAATCGAGATAAGTAGATCCGAGTGGTCTTGCTCACGAAACTGTGGTGTGAGATGGGTATGAACTAAATTTGGATTGGGGTTGATATTCATGTTGATTTGAAGATTGTTCTTGAGTTAGAGCAGATCGAGAAGAGGAGAAATGGGTATTGCTATTGATGAATTAAAGAATTTGTGTGTTGTTGAAGAACTGGGAAGGTTTAATAGAATGGTTGTGAGTTGAATTAACCTGGGTTTTGAGTTGAATTGACGTTAGATTGACAAGGTGACGAGAGGAAGAAATGGGAGAAATTCTAAGTTAGGGTTTTTTTAGATCGAATGGGTTACGTCAGATTGAAATGGGGTTTGTGGCTATGATCGAGTTGGTTGTTCTTGATTGAATTTGAAGAATCGGGAGCTCAAGATGGAATGGGAGTTGGGTTATTTATACTGACCAAGAAGTGTTCTTTGCTTTGACAAGACAATGTTGATGCTAGAGAGTATTGGCACCGGAAATGGCATTCATTGCGAGAGTCTTGTTACTAGTTCTTAGCTGCAAGCAATGGAACTAGTGCACATGATGGCGGGTGTAATGATCTTTGACCTGGAGTATGAAATTGCAGTGGAGTTGGAGATGAATCGAGGTCAGTCTTTGCAATGGATTGAATGGTTTTGCGGGATGCGGCTTATATGCAAGTGGAGTTCGCGATGAGTGCACGTGATTTCGAGAGTTGGTGCTGTATCTGAGGCATGGTGGTTGTGCTAAATTAGATGTATGTCTAGGTTTACAGTGATACAGTCTCCCGAGTTGATATGTGAGCAAATTGCTTTGTTGAAGAAGGGGTTTCGAATCTTGGGAGCGAGCAAAGCAATGACACGGAGATATGTCTGCCGATCTTTGGAATGCTGCTATATATCCCCGAGGCTGGCGGTGAAATTGGGAGATGGGGTCTGTGGATGGAAATGGAAATGAATGAGGCAGAGTGCAGCCATTGAAATGGCTTAATGATGCTGAGAAGATGAAAAGAACCGGTTGTGGAGTGGTGATGGAAGACTCGGATGTAGAACTCAAACCGAGCCGGAGTCTTAGTCCCGAGGTGTTCTTTGTTAGCCCCGATCTTTAGATTACCCGGTTGTGGCGGAGTTGATGCTTTGTGCAATTGATGGTGCTTGTGCTTGTTGGTCCGCAAATGGAAACTAGATAGCTGCAGTAGGTTCTACAATTGGAACAAGGAAAGAATGTTGTGTATGGAGTTGTTGGTGCAAGAATTAGCCGTTATGGCTGGATTTGTTAAGCTGCAGCACAAGGATTGTGCGTCACAAGAGTTTGGCCGATTGCATGGCTTATGGCTGGCAACTCGACCTAATCGCTAGATACCGACTCGATTCGCCTCGACACTTGACTTGGTCTGACTTGACTCGGTTGAGTTGAACTGAGTTAAACCGGTTTTGAACTGAGTTGACTCAGCTGACTCTCTTTTCCTTGACCCGTTGACTAACTGAAGACGTCGTTTGACCGTTAGTCCTAACGGTGGACTGACGGAATATTCCTGACGGAGAAATTTTCAGGTGGCGAGGCGGTGAGGTTTTCGGTCGGATTAGGCCACAATCCCGATTTTCCGTGAAAGCAAAAATTCGAGAATTTTCTATGGACTTCTCTCATGGGTGTGAAGACTTGGGCTAGGAATTGGATGGAGAATTGGACTCAAACTTGGAAAGAGAAGATGGAAGAAGAGAAAGACTTGAATTTGGAAATTGAATGGCTAAAGGAAAAGGATTCTAATCCTTGGAAGAGTTGGAGAATATTGAAGCCTATAAATAGAGAAGTTTTACATATCTTTTACACACCTCTCTATATATCTTTTACATACCTCTCTACACATCTCTACACACACAATTCTTTTCTTTTCTTATTCTTTGTGTGAACTCTTTAACATGAGTAGCTAATTTTATTGATTGAGGATGAATTCCTAGTTCTTAATATGATTTGAGTTTTTGTTTTAATTCTATCTTGAAGTTTTTCACAATGATTATCGTTTGTTTTTACTAATAGGAATGATCATAATGACATTCATGATTGATTGATAGATTGTTTAGAATGCATGCTAAATTGATTTGTTAGTTTAATCTAAATCTAGTATAAGTTAGGGAATAAGTAATCGTTCTCGACACTTTACACAAGTAGAAAACACGAGACCTTGCGGAGGGATTCCGTGGAGCAATTGTGTGTAGAAACAACGCTAGAAAGTGAACCAAGCGAACCGAGTTTAACTACTAGTACTAAACCTAAATTCATAAATCTTAATGCATTGCAGGGAATTACATCTTGTAAGCGGACCTCAAGGTGGTTCTTTTGAATAGAATCGATAACTAAGCGGACTGTTACTCGGTGAAATTAGGGATTTTGGGGCTAGCTAAGCGGTTTGCTTTATCCTACGGTTGGTGATAATCGTGACTAATAACAAGTAGAAAAGAACATAACTTTAATCATTGTTTCGCAACGAAGAAGGATTCCTTGATCTTGTCTCTCTTATTGCTTTCAACTTTATCTTTTAATTGTTTTGTTTATTTTCTTTTGCTTTTTACACCCCCTTTCGTGACAATTTTTACAACTAGAATCTCGTGCTCCTCGTGGGATCGACCTTGACTACCCTATATTACTTGTTAATTAGGTAGTAAAGTATTAATTAATTTGTTGTGGTACAACACGCATCAAATTTTAGGCCATGTTCTTAGGGAGCGCGGATGATTTTAGTTGTTTTTATTTTTCTTTTTGGTTTATTCTTGCTTTGTTGGATTCTATTCCGTATCTAACTTGGTTTTTGAATCTTATTTCAGTTATCGGTTTTCCATGTATGGTGGACAAGAGCAAGCATATTACAACAATCAATACGGTTTTCAACCTCAACATTATGGCAACTTCCAACCATCCTTAGGATACAATCAAAACCAATCTTTTGGCTATGATAAATTTCCTATAGAACCTTATGGATGTTCTCATACATATCAACAACCTTATGACGGGTATGTAAGTAGACAAACACACGGATGGAAGGATAGTTATGCATCTAACAATTTGTTTTCTGGTAATGTGCAGACAGAGAATTTGGAATATACTCCTCTTCATCGTGTTTTTCCTTCACTTTTTCCAAAAGAGGACTCTATCAACGGTGGTAAGCGTGTGAACGTCGAGGAAACTTGCAATTTAAATTATACAAATTGGAAGATGATGGAGACTCGGAAGATCTTGTCGCGAGAAATTAGTAGGACTATTCATATGGAACTTAAACGACGCCGGGATAAAGGTTATGAAACCGATGAAGATTCTTATTATGGTGAGTCCGAAAATGAAGATGATTGTGTTGAAAAGGACCAACCTTTGGATACTTTTGATGACGCTAGTGTAGATTACTCAAGCCTTGATCTTAATAATGATCAAGCTCCTATTCAAAAGGACGAGCTTGAGGAAGATGCATTTATTGCTTGGAAAAAATTTCTTAGGGAAAGATGGGAGTCCGCTAAGGAAGTGTATGAACGTTGCAACAATGAGGAAGTTATTCCAACTCCGGATCATAATAACGATCCTTCACCTATTCAAAAGGAGGAGATTGGGTGTGACTTACCTATTGTTATAAACGAAGTAACACCCGCACAAGAAGATCTTACAATCTATACCGATGAGAATCACTTTAGTGAATGGCCCGATTCCGATGATGAGAATGTTGAAGAGATGATACTAGAGGATGAAACCACATTCATTGATTTTGTGGAAGACCCAATTGAACTTGCTAATGATTATGATGATACAGAGACTATGGTTAAGGTAGAAAACGACGAAGAATGGTTGCAAGGTTTAATAGAGGACCACGATATACAAGAGGTAAGTGATTCACTTGAATTTTTTTAAGGATGAAGAGGATTCTATAATACAAGAAATTGTGCAAGGTTTGTCTAATCCTTTGCATATTGATTCTTCTCCTTCACCTCTTATTGGTTTGAATGTATGTGCTTCGAAAGTATTTTTGGATGATTTTGTTTCCAAATATCCACCATTGGAAACACTTGATGTTAACACTATGCAGGTTTGCCAAGAGGAACACATGGAAATTCCCAAATTCTATGTTCTTTATACACTTCCGAGTGTGGAAGAGAATAAGTGTGGGGGAAATTTCTATCGAGCGATAATTTCACTATTGTTTTCTTGTGCTAATATTTGTATGGAGTTATTGTTTGCAAAACAGGTATTATGGGTGGATCCTCAAATTTTGATTGTTAGTATATGGGGAATGAATCTTACAAGAGCTAAGTCGGGCCGTCGACTTTAAAACAAGCGCTTAATGGGAGGCAACCCATAGGTTTTGTATTTCTTATCCTTTTGCTTTTTATTTTGTTATTTCTTTTTCTTGTTTCTTATCATGTTAAAATTTCCCACCTTGACTTTACTAGGAGGATTCAATTACATTGAGGACAATGTAAGGTTTAAGTGTGGGGAGTGGTTAAGCATGTTTTAAAACAAAATTACAAAAAATTAAAAAAATTAAAAAAAAAAGTTTTACATTAAAACTCCAACTTTTAAAGATTTTAGAGTCACTAGCATACTTCTAGGTATGTTTACATAGAGATTTTGACCGACATAATTGAACTTGGAAATGTTAGAGAACTACATTCGGATTTCTTGCTTGTTTGAGTGTTAAATAATGGATTTAATCATGCCGGTGATGCGAATTTGGTGCAGGGGGGAAATGCGTTATTAGAGTTGCTGATCAATCATTAGTGGAGACTACCCGTATTCATATCATGAGAGGCACCGACCAGAATTTTCCATCTACTAAAGAGATTTCTTTTGAGTGTGTGTCACCGTAAGTAAATTCCGGGTAGAATGGTGAGCTACCTAACCTCCCACCAATAAAAGCACTACTCTTTGATCTCTTGAGTGCTAATTTTGTCAATCATGAGGGTGACGTCCATGGATGAAAGCTTCCTTCTTGTAGTTCGATTTGCAGTTAGCACCATTCTCTCTCTCGACAACAACGGATCCATAGAAACACTCTCATCATCAACAAGGAGCGACACCAAAATCTACAAGGAAAGTTGAAAAAGTTTAAGGTTTACAAGCAACGGAACGAGAAAAAGAGCAAATTTCAAATACAAGTAAAAGCAACATACAAAAGAGCGGATTTTTACATATATGTTGAAGACTTACACTACAATGAGGTAATTTTATATTCAAGTATGAAGACTTATTCATGAAAACGAAGAAAAGTAAAAGGTGAAAATTTTTGAAGTTTATGATTTCAAGACGATACAAGTTGTGAAGAATCAAGTGGTAAAATACTTCTCCCACGGCCATGGTTTATTTTTTGTATTTAATTTCTCTTGTTTCAAAAAAAAAAAAAAAAAAGATGAAAAAAAAAAAAAAAGATGAAAAAAAAAAAAAAGAAAAAAAAAAAAAAAAACAAGAGAAATATTTGTTTTGTTAATAAGCCGTGGGAAGGAAAATCTATAAGGAAGTTTCAAGCGGCAAGGATTTAAGGTAAAAAGAGTTATAAATTGTCAAGGATTTATGAAATTCAAGGGTTTATCATCAATAGTTGAAACAGAAGACGAAGACCAGGAAGACGTTTCTATTGGATGCCGTGAGAGTGGTGTTATCATAATTGGCGATCGGATGTGAAGGTGAGTAAGTAATCTCATCCTCGATAATAATGGTTGATTTCCTTTCTTAGAGATCGTCAGAAAAATGGTTTTTCAAAATATTAAAAGATGTGGGTTTTTAAAAATATTTCGGAAGTTGTCCTTCCCACCATTCAACGTGATGCAGGAATTCTTTCTTCATTCCTACCTGCACACATGTGAGAACCATAAAAAAGCCGTCTTTTTGAGTGCAATTATCATAAAATCCTTTTGGTGAGGCGAAGTCGAGGCGAAATGCTTATTGATCGTTTCTCAAACACGCATTCTCTCATTATGGTGTGGTTATTTCTCACTCAACAATTAAGAACGAGAATATGTTCTTTAGTATTTCTAACTTCTTATTACTAGCATGCGAAACTCTATGTCCTCATAACTCTTTGGATGCTTAGGACGCTTGAACGCTTTGAAGTTGTGAGTTTTTGGTTCGATTTGCTCGAGGACTAGCAAAGTCTAAGTGTGGGGAATTTGATAGGTGTAGAATACACCGTATTTACTATACGAGTTTATGCTTTCTTTGCTATTTTTCTTGTGAATCTTGTATTTTACGCTTGTTTTGAGTTTTATAGCTACTTTGGAGTCGCACGGAGGAAAAGAAGAAGAAATCATCCAATTTGGGCCAAAAGGGCAAAATTGTCATTTAAGGGGCGAACACTATCTGGAGCCCAGCCAAGGTTAAGGGGCAACTCTTTTTGGAGGAATATTAGACGCAGTCCAGTCAATGTTAAGGGGTTACCATCTGGGTAGCCCTAATCCAGAAGAAGGATGTGCTGTTAGCACCCAACACCAACCCAACCTAAAATTAGAGACATTACTCTCAATTATTAGTTCAATCATTACCCTAAAAACTAAGAAAGGAAAGAAGCGGCCGATCCGCTATTGTTTTTCCGAGAGAGGTAAGAGAAATTCAGATGAATCTCAAATGGAGACAGTGATGCTATGGTGATTGAGTCATTAGGGGTTACTATTGAAATCGAGAGAGAAAGGAAAGGATTTGAGTTATGAATGCTTGGAAGTGCTGAGTTTTTTTCTCGAATCGAGATAAGTAGATCCGGTGGTCCGCTCCGAACTGGTGGTCTTTGTGAGATGGGTATGAACTAAATTTGGATTGGGGTTGATATTCTATGTTGATTTGAAGATTGTTCTTGAGTTAGAGCAGATCGAGAAGAGGAGAAATGGGTATTGCTATTGATGAATTAAAGAATTTGTGTGTTGTTGAAGAACTGGGAAGGTTTAATAGAATGGTTGTGAGTTGAATTAACCTGGGTTTTGAGTTGAATTGACGTTAGATTGACAAGACTGACAGAGAGGAAGAAATGGGGAGAAATTCTAAGTTAGGGTTTTTTTTTAGATCGAATGGGTTCTGTCAGGATTGAAATGGGTTTGTGGCTATGATCGAGTTGGTTGTTGCTGATTGAATTTGAAGAATCAGGAGCTCAAGATGGAATGGGAGTTGGGTTATTTATACTGACCAAGAAGTGTTCTTTGCTTTGACAAGACAATGTTGATGCTAGAGTATTGGCACCGGAAATGGCAGGTATTTGCAGTCTTTGTTACTAGTTCTTAGCTGCAAGCAATGGAACTAAGCAGGTACAGTGGCAGGTGTAATGATGCTGGGACTGGAGTATGGAATTGCAGCTGGAGTTGGAGATGAATCTGAGGCTGGTGCTGCAATGGATTGAATGGTTTTTGCAGGATGCAGCTTATATGCAAGTGGAGTTTGCAGTCGTAGTGCAGCTGTGACTGAGAGTTGGTGCTGTACAGGGCATGGTGGTTGTGCTAAATTAGATGTATGTCTAGGTTTGGTGATCTGGTCTCCGAGTTGATATGTGAGCATTTCTTTTGTTGAAGAAGGGGTTTCGAATCTTTGGGAGCAGCAAAGCAATGACACTGAGATATGTCTTCTTGATCTTTGGAATCTTTTGCTATATCCACGAGACTGGCGGTGAAATTGGGAGATGGGGTGCATGGATGGAAATGGAAATGAATGAGGCTGAGTGCGGCCATTGAAATGGCTTAAGCGATGCGAGAAGATGAAAAGAACCGATTGTGGAGTGGTGATGGAAGACTCGAGATGTAGAACTCAAACCGAGCCGGAGTCTTAGTCCGAGGTGTTCTGTTAGCCCTGATCTTTAGATTACCCACGGTTGTGGCGGAGTTGATCTTTGTGCAATTGATGGTCTTTGTGCTTGTTGGTGCCTAAAATGGAAACTAGATAGCCGCAGAGGTTCTACAATTGGAACAAGGAAAGAATGTTGTGTATGGAGTTGTTGGTGCAAGAATTAGCCGTTATGGCTGGATTTGTTAAGCTGCAGCACAAGGATTGTGCGTCACAAGAGTTTGGCCAGTGCATGGCTTATGGCCTGGCAACTCAGCCTAATCAGCTAGATAGCTGACTCTGATTCAGCTCTGACACTTGACTTGGTCTGACTTGACTCGGTTGAGTTGAACTGAGTTAAACCGGTTTTGAACTGAGTTGACTCAGCTGACTCTCTTTTCCTTGACCCGTTGACTAATCAAGACGCTCGTTTGACCGTTAGTCCTAACGGTGGGTGACGGAATATTCCGTCGAATATTCCCCGACGGAGAAATTTTCGAGGTGGCCGGTGGTGAGGTTTTCCGTCGGATTCAGAGGCCACAATCCCGATTTTCCACGAGCAAAAATTCCAGAATTTTCTATGGACTTCTCTCATGGGTGTGAAGACTTGGGCTAGGAATTGGATGGAGAATTGGACTCAAACTTGGAAAAGAGAAGATGGAAGAAGAAAAAGACTTGAATTTGGAAATTGAATGGCTAAAGGAAAAGGATTCTAATCCTTGGAAGAGTTGGAGAATATTGAAGCCTATAAATAGAGAAGTTTTACATACCTTAACACACATCTCTATATATCTTTTACATACCTCTCTACACATCTCTACACACACAATTCTTTTCTTTTCTTATTCTTTTGTGTGAACTCTTTAACATGAGTAGCTAATTTTATTGATTGAGGATGAATTCCTAGTTCTTAATATGATTTGAGTTTTTGTTTTTAATTCTATCTTGAAGTTTTTCACAATGATTATCGTTTGTTTTTACTAATAGGAATGATCTTAATGACATTCATGATTGATTGATAGATTGTTTAGAATGCATGCTAAATTGATTTGTTAGTTTAATCTAAATCTAGTATAAGTTAGGGAATAAGTAATCGTTCTCGACACTTTACACAAGTAGAAAACACGAGACCTTGCGGAGGGATTCCGTGGAGCAATTGTGTGTAGAAACAACGCTAGAAAGTGAACCAAGCGAACCGAGTTTAACTACTAGTACTAAACCTAAATTCATAAATCTTAATGCATTCAGGAATTACATCTTGTAAGCGGACCTCAAGGTGGTTCTTTTGAATAGAATCGATAACTAAGCGGACACATTACTCGGAAATTAGGGATTTTGGGGCTAGCTAAGCGGACTGCTATCCTACGGTTGGTGATAATCTGTGACTAATAACAAGTAGAAAAGAACATAACTTTAATCATTGTTTCGCAAACGAAGAAGGATTCCTTGATCTTGTCTCTCTTATTGCTTTCAACTTTATCTTTTAATTGTTTTGTTTATTTTCTTTTGCTTTTTACACCCCTTTCGTGACAATTTTTACAACTAGAATCTCGTGCTCCTCGTGGGATCGACCTTGACTACCCTATATTACTTGTTAATTAGGTAGTAAAGTATTAATTAATTTGTTGTGGTACGACACGCATCACCAACATGGTCACACGACCGACTAGCCTATCACGGCCATTTTAAATGTTAAAATACTCTTATTTTAATATTTACAAAATATTGATCAATTGAGCATACATGCTCATTCCAACAAAAATCAAGAATTTCAGTCAAGATGAAACTCTTCTAAAATTCACAATGTTGCTCGAACGCACATCAAAAATACTGAAACTCTCAGTACGAAAACATGGACACCATGGTAACACATGCATGCCTTCTTGACCGACCAGGGTCATCCCTAGGGCTTGCACAAATCCGGTCCCACACATATTCACAATTTTGACCTAATTTGCTCAATTTCTCATATTGGGTCCAAACTCTTTCCAACCAACTTGGAATTTGCTCAATCGACCATCATCTGGTCCCACAACCACCAAGGGCCGGTTTCATGCCCTCTTGGTCGGTCCCTCACTTTTTTAATTGGGTTTTATTACTTAATGCTCGATCGAGCACTATTTCAATAAATGATGAAACCGACATTTAATCATCATTCTTTCACCAACTGTTCAACTTGTAACCCTGGTGCACGCTCGGGCACCACATGGTCCACTTTTTTAATTAGGTTTTATTACTTAATGCTCGATCGGGCACTATTTCAATAAATGATGAAACCGACATTTAATCATCATTCTTTCACCAACTGTTCAACTTGTTGGTTCGGGCACCCATGGTCGTCCATCATCCCATGTGGTGGTCCCTCATTCATGACCTATTTTCAACAATTCATCAATTGACGAGCAATTGATCAAAAATTAGGGTTTTGAACAAACACTCCACGAAATCATCATTCTGAGCAAGTTCAAACACTAATAAATTTATGTTGATCCAAAGAATCAACATCTGGATTAATTATGTAATATAAAAGTAACCTACCAATATTTTAATTAATATTTTATTGGGTCACGTCACCAATAAATAATTCGTCGAATTGAGCAATACTTGCTCAGTTGCTCGAATATTGACCCAATTATCAATATTCAAGTAAGTTATCAGTAATTCGTCGATTGAGCAATACTTGCTCAGTTGCTCGAATATTGACCCAATTATCAATATTCAAGTAAGTTATCAGTAATTCGTCGAATTGAGCAATACTTTCTCAGTTGCTCGAATATTGATCCAAAGCCTATCAATATTCAATTAATTTATCAAGTAATTTGTTGAATTGAGCAATACTTGCTCAAACGCTCGAATCCAACTCTTGATATTCAATGATTTATCATTAATTCGTCCGAATTGAGCAATACTTGCTCGATTTGTTCGAATATTGATCCACTATCAATATTCCGTAACTTGTCAATATTCAAATAACTCACCCAACTTGGCAACTCGAATATTAATCGCAACTTAATATTCAACAACTCATAGAATTTACAACATTTGCTCAGATGAGCAATATTAACATTCATGAATCACTGAGCATTCGTCAATCATGCTCGATTCAACAAAATCTAGACCCATTGTCTAATGGTCATCAATCGAATAACTAAATACACATCTGCCTTGTAGACTCCACGATTCGTGAGATATCAATCACGTCACAAATGGGGATATCACTTAGGGTTTTGGTCCTGAGGCCCACGGCACGTGTGGATTCATCCACGACTAGAAATATGCATAAGTAGTGCAAACGGTTGAAGGAGTTAGCAAAGTAGTGGGTGCATGATCAGTCAAGTCTCCACACGAAATGGAATTGACTTTACCACGATCTCCCACTTTCCCACTCTTTCACTCGAGAAACCATCACACTTACGGGGATCAATGTGTTCACTACTCGACAATATAAATAAGTCTCGAATCCATAATTGAAGAGACAACATTAAATCTAACAAGAATTTTACGAGTAACCACTCTCAAGAATTCATCAATCTACAGTAACTTATTGAACTCATCGGGTTCATACAAAATTGCGTAAACCTTCAACACATCAACAATCCCTTGATCATCATTGATCCCACACAATTCTCGGCTTCCCTCCTACAGATCAACCCATTTCCTCTTTGTGACCGAATTGACTCTGGAACGGCCATTGACTTGGTTTAGGCGGAGTCCTACGATTTGATCTCTCGAATCTAAGCACTTTCTTTCTTTGCTGTGCATCTATGTGAGGTTGAGCGGTTTGCCGGTTGAGGAGTCTTGACAACACGTCTGTCTCTTCACTTTCCTAAAAACCGTGAACCGTTTTCCCCATCTACACCGCTTCACTTTGGCCTCTGCATCTCGATACGTATGCACACTCTTCATTTACAATATGCTCTTCCAGATTAAGAACCTTTCTAAAAACGAGGACTGAACTAAACTCATCACCTGTTAGAACCTTGCTTGGTAAAACTTCGCAAGCGTTGCTATCTCAAGCTTGTTTGTCAATGTTAGTGATCAAAACTATAAGTCTTGATTTCTAATCTACTTATAGTGATGTCTCGGACTAGGATAGATTGTGTAGTTGAGCATTAGACTTCACGGTGTTCATCAATTGAAGACGAACAACTAATAAGGAGAGCTTGTGGAACTTCATCAACAAAAGGTATGTGGAGACCGAAACTCATCTATCACTTGGAAAGTTTATTTATACTCTATCTCCTATATTGAGACAAAATTCGTATTACTATAGTTTTCGATTATGCACATTTGAGATTCCGAAATGAGTTTATCTCGCACATATTTCTCGAAATGTGTGTTGGTAAGCTTTTTCACCAAGTTCATCTTATATTCTTGACGAAAGTCAAAAGATGATCATGTGAAAATCGTCGAGTAACATCTTACATGGTTTGTGTGATACAATCATTTGGTATAGACTTGGAATGTTTGGTTATGATTATTTCAATAACTTGAAAATTTCTTTGATGCTAATAGTGTGTGAAAACAGCCTATTCTCATCCTCTAAGAATGTTTCAATGATTGAAATAGAGTTTGGAACACTTAACCAACATTGGATTATAAACATGTTATGCACTCTTGCATATATGTGGTCCATGTCCGAGAACCATAGTATGCATACCCGTATGCGTGTTGGTTTGAGAGGTCCAGGAACCTAAATGCACGCGTACCCATATGTATACTTGGCGTAAGGTTCATGTCCGGAAAATTATGTTGGGTTTGGAGGTATGCGTACACGTTCGCATACTGGCGAAAACCAAACTTGGTCCGGGCTACTTCAAGTATGCGTACATGTTTGCATACTTGAGTGGTTAAAGTTCTAAAATCAGTTGTGACATAAAAAAATACATTTATATAATAAGAAACACATTCTTTGCAAACCGCGGCTATAATTTTCATGAATTGATTCGAATGAATCAAACCGATTATGATTCAATTGTGTTCTTGTATACTTCTATGAGAATATAGCAATTGAACAACTCTTTAAATAGTTTCATTTGAGTCATTTGAATTAGTTATGGTTAAGATGAATAAGGTTGATATGAGAGTGTTCATATAGCTATCCTATGTTAACTACTGTTGAGCCAACCTAGTGTACACGTTTAGGTACAGTTACTTAAACCTACATGAGGGTACATTTCATTTGTGTATAACAAGCTAAGTTCGATCTAACGGTTGAAAGATATTAGCTTGTATCTAATCAGGTTTTCATCTAACGGTGAATATTGAATGTTTTGTTACCAAGGTAACTTAGATTGCAAACCACGATTTGAAAACTATATAAAGGAGAACTCTAGCAACCTGGGAAACCTAATCCCCACACCTCCTATGTGATACTAGTTGCGACTAGAGTCGATTCTCCTTTAACCTTAGGTTTTCACGAAACCATGTAGGTTAACGACTTAAAGACTTCATTGGTATTGTGAATCCAGACCCAACTATTTTCTCTGTAGTTGCGTGTTTTGATCTTCCTTTGTTCTATCGTATTGAGTACTATCTTCTCTAAGATTTGCTCGAGATTTAATCTCCGATAGGCAAGATAAAAAGTAGTCACAAACATCTTCGTCTCATCGCTTGTGATTCCACAATATCTTATTTCACTACCATACGATTAATATTATTGTGAGGTGATTGATAATACTATCGTTGTTCGGGAATATAAGTCCGGTTTATCAATTGATTCCTGTGCACCTTGATTTATCAAAAGATGGAAGAAAACTCGTAGGTATTTCTATGGGAGACATATTTATCTATTCCAATAGAATTTTCTGTGTGAGACAGATTTGTTTATCAAGTCTTCAACTTTGGGTCGTAGCAACTCTTAGTTGTGGGTGAGATCGGCTAAAGGGAATCAAGTGCGTAGAATCTGCTGGGGTTCGGAGACGTAAGGAGCGTAACTGTACCTTGATCGGTGTGAGATTGATTAGGGATCAAATACATTCCGGTTCGAAGTTCATTGGTAGTAGGCTAGTGTGCAGAAGCGGCTTAATACAATATGGTGTTCAAAGTTTGGACTAGGTCCGGGTTTTTTTTTTTTGCATTTGCGGTTTCTTCGTGTTTATGGGTAAAAATTGTTTCTACTAGTTTTGGTAAATTTGGGTGTGTGTGGATGAGAAACGAATCTAAGGGAGTACTTTAGATTCGGGAGATCAATCTGTACAATACCGGCCTAAACCAAGAAATAACCGTTCCAGACTTGCTTCGGTCACAAAGTGAAGGAGATGGGGTTGATCTTAGGGAGGGAAGCGAAAAAGGTGTTGAGATTGTGAAGGTGTTCATGAAATATCATGCATGCTCGATGCATGTAATGCATCGCTTTTAAGAAACGGCTCAAAACAATCAATATGTATGAAGCATCGCTATTTTAAAGATTGATTGAGTAAGTCGTAGATTAAGCATCTTAAAATAGAAGCACGTTCATCCATCTTCGAGTGATCGTTTGGAGGCCGCATGGACGGGCCATCATCTTATCGATCACTCCCGTGACAGAGTGCGGACCGGTGATCATTGAGGCACTTCATTGATCTCCTAGTTTTTAATCAAGCCGTCCACCAAGTTGGCAAATTTGGACGAACGAGATGATTTACGGCACATGTTTGCTACCGTTGAAGGAGTTTAGGGTTTTTAGAGGTGTGCAAACATCCCCTCTTTGCCGATCGAATCCAAGCGCCGGTACTAATTTTGAATGGATCGACCGGGCATGCGTGGAGATGGCCGGCGGCGTGCATGCACACGCACCTCTCGGTCCCTCAAAGATTCGATCTAGGCCACTCAATTTGATCGGCAAAGATGAGTGTCGTGATCAATTTGCGACAGATGCATGTTGCCGCGAACGCTAATTTGGGTTTTGAAAATGACCATGTCGCGCAACTTTGACCAAGCGGTTTGGCATGCCATTGGCCTCCTTTGCGGAGATCGATCAAGTGGGGACAATGTTGGGATGACAGTGAACTTATGTGCATCTTCCTAATGGTCTAAAATACGATCTAAGCCATCCAAATAGGCTGGCTAAGTTGGATGGTCGTGATCGATTTAAGACGCTAGTGAATTTCCGCGACCCAATTTAGGGTTTGGAAGCATCACGCCTGCCATGGTTTGGGCGAGCGTTTCACTGCTCAATGGCCCCACCATGGGCAAGTCGTTCGAGCAAGGGGAAAGTGGGGCCGCCGGCGTGCATGTCAGCATTCCCCTAATTGCTCTCGTGATCATCTAACCCGCCCAACCATGTCGGGCGAAGTTGGACAATTCGTGATTTTAAGACCGTCTTGGACGGGTTCAAATTGCTCGAGCTTCTCTTTAATCAGCGTGACTACCCTAGTTAGGGTTAACGTTTTGATAGCGTTGGGAGGTGCACAGTGATGTTCAGCCGGTTAGGGCATTAGTGGGCCCGTCGGTGGTCATCACGGTGATTTCCTATTCCTGCCAAGGTTTGTCTAGGCTTGTTAAATCGTGCGGCCAACTTGCGTGGCCACGATTATTTCTGAGACTGACATGGACAGTCTAGATTTTCCGTAAGGAAAAAGTTCTTGATCGAGCTAATTTTAAAGCGCGTCGATACGAGATTCTCTTTTTCAGAGAGTGATGCAGCCTATATAAGTACTTTCATGCGGGTCTCAAGTACTAACACCCGGGAGATTCATGCTACTACGTTGCGAGTGAACATTAATCGTCATGTCATGCCAATATTGAGAGTTCGGCTGGGTAATATAGCATAGGAAAACACTAGGCATGCCATGCATTAGTGAATAATGTTGGTGCAAGATAGAATTTAGAATATTTGGGATTGTTGCTACATGCACCATTCTCGAGTAAATTTTATATACATAAATATGTTGGAATTGCTCAATACATATATGAGCAAAGAGGCTTAGGCACTCAACACTTTTAATGGCTCCATTTCATTAGTGAATAATGCAACTAGGAGCTTAAATACTCATTAGGCTCCATACTAGTGAACAATTCATCTAGGAGCTTGAGTTTCAATACAATACGAAGAGCGGCATAGGCAATCATCGATTTTTGATATATTCTTCAAATTCCTTGCGGAATATAGACATATCAAGGTCTATTACTTCCGATGTCCGGTCGTAGATAGACTTTTACAATTTTCGCCTAAACTAAAAACCACCATCAACATTAAGTCCCCTGTTTTAGCACGTAATGGTGACATTGTCGGGTAAGCACTAGATGATGACGGACAAAAAACAAAAGCAATAAGATAAAGTAGATAGATGTTAGTAGAGGTATATCGCTTGGTTTGAACTTCCTTTGCAGTCGTACTGGTGAAGCAACTTTCAATCAGGGGCTACCAAGAAATTACCGTTCTTGCTCATCAATGGTAGGAAAAGAAAGCGACATGTCCGGTAAGTCTTTAGAGATCGGATAGATTCTCTTAATCCCGTTCGTATGAGCGAGAGGAAGAAACCCTTTCCGGCTTTAAAATTTCGTCGGGTATAAAGGGAGCTTATGATGTTTCCTGTTTTGCACAGACATCAAGACCTACCCATCTTCATGTCCACCAAACAACAGCAAGTTAAGTCCATCTCGTCTTCGTATTCTTAATGTGAGTGCAATATCCTCATTTAAATCGATGTGATTGACTTTCTTTGTTAGCGGCGGTAGAGAGTATCAACAACAACAAATCAACGGGGATATTTTCGCTTACTAAGCCATGGGGAATTAATGATTCCAAAGACACGCACAATATGGATGATGAATTCTTCGAAGTGTCCTATACGATTGTTAGGACTCATCTTAATCACGTGACGATTCTTCTTCCTGGACCAGAGGGTGTAGAAGTTGTACCATTGATCTTATCTGGAATGTGTAATTTTTGTCTCCAGCCTCTCCAGTAAATTTCAAACTTTTCCGAACTCCGTTGTGCTCGGCGCAAGAGGACTTGACTTTAAGTTGTTCGGTGGGTGTATGAGTGGTATCCAATGGGCTAGGTGGAGGCGTCTCCAGGGGAAATAGGTTCTGTCAGAGAGGATTGCATGTGGCGCTCGAGCAGCTACAGTGATCTCCAATTCTTCTGATGTACGTGTATGTACATGTTTTTCTCTCGTTTGTGGTGAATTATCTGGATAGCTTTGAACTAATCTTGCTCAACTTCTTTCATAGTTTTAATGCTTTGAGAAGATGAACGCCATTGTTGGATTTACATGTATGCGGGATGACGTTGCGGGAAGATCCGAGAGGTAATGGAGGCGACCAGACGCGATTTTGAGGATGTGATCGCACCCTCGACTCCCGAATTTGATGTTCCTCATGTGAATCACGTGTTAATTGGGGGAGTTCAACGTGTCAGAAATGAAGTATCCGAATTGTTGAATTGTACGCCCGAAATATCGAAGAAGTATGGACATATTTCCATGACCAAATATGTAGTATGATCGGGCGTGCTGCTTCTGAATGAGTGATCGAATATCGGAAGTATCCTCAAGACATGTGTGTAGACTTCGGACTTAATGTTTCCTGGTTATGTGAAGGGATTTCCAAAATCCGAAATTTGCGAACTAAAATGGATAGGATTCCTTCCATGAATCTCATTAATCATAAATCGGAAATTGAGAAACTGTCTCAGGAGTTGAAGTTGAAGCAGGCTACTCTTCGGGGTATAAAAAGTGTTTTCTCTAAAAAAGATGAAATGTTGCTGAATGATTTCCCTTGAATGCCTTTATTTCCTTCCCAGGACTTTTCCCTTTAGGTATTTGGAAAGACGAGACGTTCCTTTGTGGTTTGATTTGGTTTTGAACCGGGTAGGCGGCTGCTCTTGAAGAATAGAGGTTTTTGTTTTGTGAAAGAAATGGTGTTTCACTGAAATCTTGACTATGAATGCAAATCGGTGCAAACATTTTGGATAAATTGTTAGTACTGTATGAAAACAAGGGAAATACTAGGGAAATGGCAATATAATGTTTCAGAACTGGCGACGGGAGCTATCTAGTGTGTATTTCTACTCCTCCCGGTTGTCGGTACCAAGGAGTTTGCAATAGTCACCTTGTTTAATTTCGAAACTAGGTAAGGATCACGCTACTTGACCTCTGGACCTCTTATCCTCGATTGAGACTTCTTCTAAACATTTGATAAAATATTGATTGGGGACCAGCTTTCTCTTCACATCGCCTAGTCGCAGGTTGGGTTGATGATCGGATCAATTCCCAGTTCTTGATGAGATGAGGATTAACGGATCAAGGAGGTTGTTAGAAGACTTACTCATGCGTTTGAGCCTATGGATATACCATATGGCGCTTCTGGACTTCCCTTCTTAATCCCTGCGTTAATCAACGCTTTTCCCAACTCGACATCTCTGAGATAATTAGTGGTTAAGAGTCCCCAGCTGCTTATGACAATCATGTCTTCCGAGGAAGAAATTTAGGCCGGGCGCTTCATCGATCGAGGTAGTCACTTTCCGATACAACATAATTTAGAGCGGCAAAGATATCTTGATGTTGTGCCTTGGAGAAACAGATAATTTCACACACATGGTCCATGGTTGACTACTGATTTGTAGACGGGGTCCCCAAAAGCATGCAACAACTTCTAATAGGAGGATGGTATTTGTATACTCCTTCGGTGCACAGTTGAAGTTCCCCGAGTCGATCTTCTCTGGAAGATGTGCTTCAATTTGTTGCGAGTCACTTGTAGGATGGTTGACAAACCTATGTATGCGAGTTTTGGGATCTTCCATTTCTTGTTTAGTTGGAGGACGTTTGACACGAGGTAGCTTGATGACGTCATCTTGTATCCGGACCTCCAAGAGTTCAATCACCTCTTCCATTGGAAAGGAAAATATGGGAATGGTGGAGTCTCATTTGACCTGTGTGAAATGGGAGTCGGACACTTAGATTGTTGATAGTTATTTCCAAGATGCTTTCTCTTTCCATCCTCAAAGTTGGGTCTTTTATTTGAAGGACACCTTTCTGAATATTTTTACGAAGTTTCTTCATTCGAGAAGGTTCGGATTAGCGCGAGTAAAAGCGGCGGATCTCTTAGCGGCTTCGATGCAATATGGGAATTGATACTTTCCGGGAAGGACGCACATAATGAAATCACCTTTTCATTGAGGACTCTGATGAGAACGTGCTAAATCCACGAGTCTTCTTTCCGAGTTTGAGGAAGCATCTCTCGATCTTCATGAGAAGACAAGTTAGGTTGGTGGATACTTTTCCATTCAACACGATCATAGGCTTCATCTTCCTCACCGGGAATAGGAATATGAATCTTGGAAGAAGGACTACTACCATCGAATGAATGCGTGTTGGTTCCTTTGATAGTTGATCCGTGAGGACTCTCAAGAGCGTAAATATTCCGTCATGCGTCTTGACAATAATAACTTGATTCCTGACAATATCATTCAGGATTTTCATCAAATAATGAATAGTTGTTAAATATTGAGACTCCGTAGCCTCGACAAGGGTTTTGAATAAAAGAACAAGTTTATGAATAACATGTGAAGTATTGTCAGTGCTGGGAGAAGTAAAATTGGGATTGATGGTTTCTGAACCATTCCTAAGATCAACCATATTGAGAAATTTAGGAAATTGAAAACGGGATAGGAAAATGATTTTTTGCAACCGAGAGATCAATCTCCCATTGTGGCTTGATTGTTTATGGGTGAAAATCATTTACGCTAGTTTTGGTAAATTTGGGTGTGTGTGGATGAGAATCGAATATAAACGCTAAACAAATGCACAACACGGAGTACTTTAGATTCGAGAGATCAACTGCATACAGTCGGCCTAAACCAAGAAATGGCGTTCCAGGACTTTCTTCGGTCACAAAGTGAAGGTGATGGGGTTGATCTTAGGGAGGAAGCGAAGAAGGTGTTGAGATTGTGAAGGTGTTGGCTGTTTTATGACTTGTATCGGAATGTTGAACGGCTTGCACAATGTAAGCTATCGCCCGGGTGTTTTCCGGATACGTTGATAACAACTTGGTTTTCTGTGTCGTTTGGAAATAGGTTGGAGAACCTATTTATGCAAGTCATTTTGAGCGCAACCTTCATCTCGTAGAAATTGGAGGAAGTTGAGTGATGGAGTAGTGGGGTCGTGTAGGTGATTGTCACACGATCACACCTTTGCCCACTTCCCTCATTACCATTAACCGTCCACCTTTCGACACGTTCTCGTAATGGGCCGTTGCACGCCGCCGCACGGTGTAAAACCGCCAGGACCAATACCCCATTAAGTATCCCCAATTTGTGACATGCTTGATGTCTCGAATGAGTGGGTCAAGTCGTGGGACCTGCCCGCAAGAAATAGCATACGGTCTTTATTAGGTTAAATAACTAAGTTATTTATAGAATTGATATTCATGAAATATCGTGCATGCTCGATGCATGTAATGCATGCTCGATGCATGTAATGCATCACTTTTAATCAAGCATCTCAAAACAATCAATATGTATGAAGCATCAATGTTTTAAAGCTTGATTGAGTAAGCCATGATTAAGCATCTTAAAATAGCGGCAAAGACGTCCATCCAACTTCGAGTGATCGTTTGGAGGCCGCATGGGCTGGCCATCATCCTGTCGATCACTCCTTGTGAGAATGACGGACGGTGATCATTGAGGCACTTCATTGATCGCCTAGTTTTTTAATCGAAGTCGTCCGACCAAGCTGGCAAATTTGGACGGACGAGATGATTTACGGCACATGTTTGCTGCCGTTGAAGGAATTTAGGGTTCTTAGAGGTGTGCAAACATCCCCTCTTTAGCCGATCGAATCCAAGCGCCAGTGCTAATTTTGAATGGATCGACCAGGCATGAGTGGAGATGGCCCGTTGGCGTGCATTCTGCACCTCTCTGTCCCTCAAAGATTCGATCTAGGCCACTCAATTTGAACGACAAAGATCAGTGGTCGTGATCAATTTGTGAGGATGACAGATGCATGTTTAGTGAACGCTAATTAGGGTTTTGAAATAGCCATGTCCGCGCTGACTTTGGCCAAGCGGTTTGGCATGCCGTTGGCCTCCTTTGCGGAGATCGATCACGTGGGGACAATGTTGGGATGACGGTGAACTTATGTGCACCTTACGATGGTCTAAAATACGATCTAAGCCATCCAAATAGGTTGGCTAAGTTGGATGGTCGTGATCGATTTAAGATGCTAGTGAATTTCGCGACCCAATTTAGGGTTTGGAAGCATCACCCCTGCCATGGTTTGGGCGAGCGTTTACGATAGGATAGGAGATGCCTATATGTAAATAAACCGCAATCGCACGGTGTCTAACTAGTAGACATAGGCAAGTACGGGTCGAACCCACATGGAGCGGTGGAAATACTCTAATCAATATCTCTAATGAACTAACTAGAGATGATTTTTTTTTGGATTTTTAGAATGAAAAAATGAAATAATAAAATTAAACTAATAAAATGAGACCAATGGAAAATTCGATAACCAGGGTTTATAGTATCCACCACTATTTCTATTCAATTATTACTGAAATGAAACATAATTCATGAATTATTTATTGTTTGTTCTATTGACATCACCTATTATATGTATTAGAGTCGCAAATATCACTTGGGACGCCCTAAGCATGGCACATCAAAAGACTAAACCAAGCATGCACCATCAAATTGCATTAGCGAGAAAGTTATACGAAACTAATTATAGGTTCACAAATTATACGGCTATTCTAAGTATACCCCATCAAAAGATTTAACCCAGCATGGAATATCAAATAAGTAGACAAATATATTTGTTATCCTAACAATTATGCACAAAGGTTATACAAAACCGGTGAAGCAACAACCCATATTTCGATTAATCAATAAATAAGATCATGGAATTAATCAAATCAAATCATAATGGTCTTTACTTAATATTATTCAAATCAAAATAGCCTAAAACCCCGAGTGGTTTCAACATAAACCCTAGTTTAAAATCTAGCAAAACATGACTATGGGTTTCTTAAAACCCATCAAAAATAATAACAAATGAGAAACGATCAAACCAATGTAGTCTTCGACGCCGTCCCTTGTTCTTAAGCTCTGCAAATGGCCGTTACAGCACTACTCTTCTTCCTTCTCCAAGTTGCGGCTCCTCTGGCCGTCGCCAAAAACAAAACTCCCAAAACCGGCCTCCTTTCTCTTTTGTGTCGCTAGCTTTTTATAGCAATCCAGTTCCTCCTCTTACTACCGATGCCAGCACTCACCAAAGCCCAGCCCAAGAACTCCAAACACCCGGACCAATTCATACCCTGCACCAATTTTTCAGGCCAACCACGTTTCTTCTCCTGAATTCAGTTCTTCCTAGTACGTGACTCGAACCAACTAAATACAACCACTGCCACTTCTTAATTTTTGTTGCCTGACCATCTAATTCAAATGCATCTCCTACTTCCCCGACATTCGTAGCACCTCCTCCTAGGCAAAAAACATAACCATTTGACCCTCGCCATTAATCGTCAGTACCAGCAAGCTCTTCTCGACTCAGGCCAACACATGGACCATCACAACCAATTCCATCTTCTCTCAGTCGATGCCACAACAGCCAACGTACATCTCATTGTTGTTCATCTTGAACTTGGTCACGGCAACAACTTTCCGTCGATTGAACAACACCACTGCATCAGTTCCACCAAGATTTATACTATCGATCCCATGCCAAACCAGCAGCTGCATTCGTTCCTTCTAGACACCAACACCAAGTTCTCTGCACGTCTGTTGCCCTTCTGCCATCTCCGTTCAATTAAACTCTAACCACAGAACGAACTTCGTAGCTTTTGTCCATCTAACTCCAGCAAACTTGCACCTGCACTTCTATAATTCTTCTTCAGCTGATTGCAAACAAATCAGTAAACTCCAGCTTGCTTTCGTCTTCACGACTTCTTACATCTTCTCTGCTTACCGCCTGCCGGTTACAACACTGCAACAGCTCAACCATCTCCTTCCGAAATCCCATCTGCACCAGTCTCTTCTCATTCTTCTTCCACTTGCAGTCGATCACCACCAGTTTCGATCCAAGATTTTGCTGCCATCTACTTCCATTCGAGTGTCAACAGTTCACCATCTCCACTGCCAACAAACCCCACAGATATCATCGATGTTGCTGTAATGAACTCGAGCCAATCAGCAAACCCATTTCAGTTCGCCTCCATCCAATCTCCAATTCGCTCCAGTGCTTACGACCGCAGCTCCTTTCCTTCCTCAAAATGTCAGACCACAACACCGCAACGGCTGAGGTCCATCTCAAGCTTGTATGCAAGTACCAAGAACAACACCGATACGAGAGAGTACCACCAGCTGTCGCGAGTTACTCCGGCCATTACTGACCTTATCTTCTTGTACTTCAGTTCACATCCACCCACAGAGATTCAGCTAACACCATTAAGTCAGCCAATGTATACTCCATCACTCTGCGACTTTATTTCTTCCTCGTTACAACGCCAGCTTTTTAGTTTCTTCCCATCTAATCACTGACTATCCTCCACCAGTATCAGCAGCTCGTACAAATCACCACTGGCAACAAATATTTCAGCCATACTATCTAACCATTCTTCACTGTTCAGCTGCCCTTCTGCAACTGAGTTGCAGTCTTGAAACTTTGTTTATGTCTTCATGATTTCATCTCAGAACCGAGCTCTACACATCCATTGTGAGAATCTATTTAGAGTGATAAGTAACATCACCACTGCCACCAGTTCGAGCATCCATCTGCCATTTACTCCTATATCTCTTCTCTGCTTAACAGGGAAATGAACGATGTACTGTTCCATACTTACTAAATACCGCCCAAAATTGTTGTTGTAATGAAGCCACGTCCAACACTCACTCATTTGACCCAACAGTGCCACGTCCACCAAACCTTGTTATAGCATTAACATACTGCGGATAGTGGAATTGACGTTCTGGCTTGAAGTAAAATTGGCGTGCTTGAACAAGACAAAGATCATTTGTGCATCCCTGGTCGTGATGGATAAAGTGGTCCTAACACAGATTGTTAAGTAGCAACCAAATTAATTCTTTCTCATTAGTGATGTGAATAGCCTTTTGGGGTTTAGTCGCAAATGCTCTTTTAGCTCTTGATTTAACCGTAAATTCTTTCGTGATCGAAATCCGCTGGTACTTTCTACAAAAGCACTTAAAAAGTATCATTAACCAAAATATAGAGTCCTAGCTAATATAAATATAGGTATAAAATATAGCATTTACGTGCTCATCAACACCCCCACACTTATATTTTGCTAGTCCTCGAGCAAAACAAAGAGTATATCCGCTCAATAGCTGGATATGGAGAAATGTCTGCTAAACAGCGAGACATATCCACTAAACAGTGGACCAGAGATGTCTGCTAAACAGCGAGACGTATCCACTAAATGGTGGATAGGGATGTGTCCGCTAAACAACTAGAAAGAAAGACCCGCTAAACAGTGATCATTTTTTATATTTTTTAAATTGTAGACCCGCTAAAATTTGGTCATAAAAAATACTCTAAATTTTTTTTTTTTTTTTTTTTTTTTTTTAAGCCTAACGAAAATGCCACTCCCCCACACACTTAAACATTACATTATCCTCAATGTAATTGAGTCATCCAACGTAGAAATTAAGATGGGAAACTCAAGCAAACAAATAAAAGATAGAGGAAAGAAAACAAATCTGATGGGTTGACTCCCATGAAGCGAAATCATATGGGTTGACTCCCATAAAGCATAATCTTCATATCCCAGCTTGCAGGCAAAGAATCTCAAACAGGGTGATAATATACCAAAGTACCTTGCAAACCATATATATAAAGTCTGAAAAGTTGGGGATCAATCCAACAAATCAGGTCAGCTGCAAATGTGAACCTGCAAACACTATAAAACTCCAAAAAGAAGTGTAAGTCTACCCCCAAAGAAAAAAAGTCCTTAATCGAGATAAATAAATCACTCAAATGGACAACAAAAAGAGAATCTATATTACTTTCTATTTGGGAAACATACTTTAAATCGAGTTCAAGATCATTTTGAAATAACTTCCGTCGACACAATATCTTCACTAGGAATAAGAGGAAGTAATGAATTGACATTGTCAAAAGGAAAAGTATCATAAAACTCAACACAATGACCTAAATATACATTCGGTGGTTCAAGTTCATAAAAATCGCAACTCCTAAATCGGTTCTAAGTCCGCGGAAATAACTTCCGTTGTTGAGCTACATTGATTATTAACCATTGAAGGGCACAATGCATTGACAATATCAATAAGCATCGGGTCATTGGAATCAGCAAAGTGGGCTAAACAAACAGATAAAGGTTCGAAATCATCGGTACAAGTTATCTGACCAATATCAATATGTTCAACATTCACATCAGCATTCATAAAATCACAAGATGGATCAGCGAAAGAGGAGCTCAATGGGACAACAATATCATGAATCGACTCATCATTATCTGCAACTAGAATCTCACTATTCGAATGACTAGAAGGTACCTCATTATGAACGTCTCATGTCTCTAAGTCGTTAGACTCAACAATAGTATCTTCTATATAAACATGTTCTTCTAAATCATCATTATCTCGAATAAATGGCGTCTCTAACACAACTCTCGTCCTTTTGAATAGACAAATAATCGGTTAAATGATCATGAGTTGAGTAAGATACAATAGATTCGAGATATTATATTGGTATCATAATTCCTAAAATCACTTCTAGTGTCAAGTTCATTTTCACCCTCATGGTATTGGGGTTGATACTCACCGAATAACCACCCATAGCGAAATTACGTGGATTCCAAGTTCCATACTCCGAGACGATTATAAGCAAGAATTTCTTTATGCCGTGACCATACATGTATTCACCAAGCGTCATATGAGATGAAGTCTCCGAGAAGCGCTCGGCATCCTCAAAAAGGTACTGAAATAAAATTCTAACAAACAAAACAAGTCAAAAGGAAAAAGAAATGCTAAAATAAAAATCTTTGTACAAAAATAAAAACCTAACTATTTACAAATTAAAAATACTAATTACAATATTCCTTAGCCGCTCCCCGGCAGCGGCGCCGAAAAATTGATAGGATCCGGAGATGCCTATATGTAAATAAACCGCAATCGCACGGTGTCTAACTAGTAGACATAGGCAAGTACGGGTCGAACCCACAGGGAGCGGTGGAAATACTCTAATCAATATCTCTAATGAACTAACTAGAGATGATTTTTTTTTGGGATTTTTAGAATGAAAAAATGAAATAATAAAATTAAACTAATAAAATGAGACCAATGGAAAATTCGATAACCGTGGTTTATAGTATCCACCACTATTTCTATTCAATTATTATCGAAATGAAACATAATTCATGAATTATTTATTGTTTGTTCTATTGACATCACCTATTATATGTATTAGAGTCGCAAATATCACTTGGGACGCCCTAAGCATGGCACATCAAAAGACTAAACCGAAGCATGCACCATCAAATTGCATTAGCGAGAAAGTTATACGAAACTAATTATAGGTTCACAAATTATACATGGCTATTCTAAGTATACCCCATCAAAAGATTTAACCCAAACATGGAATATCAAATAAGTAGACAAATATATTTGTTATCCTAACAATTATGCACAAAGGTTATACAAAACCGGTGAAGCAACAACCCATATTTCGATTAATCAATAAATAAGATCATGGAATTAATCAAATCAAATCATAATGGTCTTTACTTAATATTATTCAAATCAAAATAGCCTAAAACCCCGAGTGGTTTCAACATAAACCCTAGTTTAAAATCTAGCAAAACATGACTATGGGTTTCTTAAAACCCATCAAAAATAATAACAAATGGGAAACGATCAAACCAATGTAGTCTTCGACGTCGTCCCTTGTTCTTAAGCTTCGCAAATGGCCGTTACCGCACTACTCTTCTTCCTTCTCCAAGTTGCGGCTCCTCGGCCATCGCCAAAAACAGAACTCCCAAAACCGGCCTCCTTTCTCTTTTGTGTCGCTAGCTTTTTATAGCAATCCAGTTCCTCCTCTTACTACCGATGCGGCACTCACCAAAGCCCGGCCCAAGAACTCCAAACACCCGGACCAATTCATACCCCCGCACCAATTTTTCAGGCCAACCACGTTTTTTCTCCCGAATTCGGTTCTTCCTAGTACGTGACTCGAACCAACTAAATACAACCACTTTGCCACTTCTTAATTTACATTTGCCTGACCATCTAATTCAAATGCATCTCCTACTTCCCCGACATTCGTAGCACCTCCTCCTAGGCAGAAAACATAACCATTTGACCCTCGCCATTAATCGTCGCACAAAGCAAGCTCTTCTCGACTCAGCCAACACATGGACCATCACAACCAATTCCATCTTCTCTCGCCGATGCCACAACAGCCTAACGTACATCTCATTGTTGTTCATCTTGAACTTGGTCACGGCAACAACTTTCCGTCGATTGAACAACACCACCGCATCAGTTCCACCAAGATTTATACTATCGATCCCATGCCAAACCAGCATGGCTGCATTCGTTCCTTCTAGACACCAACACCAAGTTCTCTGCACGTCCATTTGCCCTTCTCGCCATCTCCGTTCAATTAAACTCCAACCACGTAACGAACTTCGTAGCTTTTGTCCATCTAACTCCAGCAAACCTACACCCGCACTTCTATAATTCTTCTTCACTGATTGCAAACAAATCGTAAACTCCAGCTTGCTTTCGTCTTCACGACTTCTTACATCTTCTCGCCACGCCTGCCGGTTACAACACCGCAACAACTCAACCATCTCCTTCCGAAATCCCATCTCGCTTTGGTCTCTTCTCATTCTTCTTCCACTTGCGATCGATCACCACCAGTTTCGATCCAAGATTTTGCCGCCATCTACTTCCATTCGAGTGTCAACAGTTCACCATCTCCACCGCCAACAAACCCCACAGATATCATCGATGTTTGTAATGAACTCGAGCCAATCAGCAAACCCATTTCGGTTCGCCTCCATCCAATCTCCAATTCGCTCCAAGTGCTTACGACCGCAGCTCCTTTCCTTCATCAAAATGTCGACCACAACACCGCAACGGCTGAGGTCCATCTCAAGCTTGTATGCAAGTACCAAGAACAACACCGATACGAGAGAGTACCACCAGTGTCGTGAGTTACTCCGGCCATTCTTGACCTTATCTTCTTGTACTTCAGTTCACATCCACCCAGAGAGATTCAGCTAACACCATTAAGTCGGCCAATGTATACTCCATCACTCTGCGACTTTATTTCTTCCTCGTTACATAACGCCGACTTTTAGTTTCTTCCCATCTAATCACCGATTATCCTCCACCAAGATGCTCAAGCTCGTACAAATCACCACTGCAACAACAAATATTTCAGCCATACTATCTAACCATTCTTCTTGTTCGGCTGCCCTTCGCAAATCGGAGTTGCAGTCTTGAAACTTTGTTTATGTCTTCATGATTTCATCTCGAACCGAGCTCTACACATCCATTGTGAGTGTAGATGTAGAAAATCCTACCACTACATCCAAAGAATCTCAAAACATGCATAAAGAAGTCAAACAAAGAAGAGAGGTAGAAGAACACAAGATATACGTGGTTCGGCATGATTACCTACGTCCACGGGATGAAAGGATGATCTTATTACTTGTTTCACGACTACAAGTTATGTGTTTTCTCTCTATACTCTTGGTGTGCTCTCTTCCCTCCCTTCTCACTTACCTCTCTAGCTCTCTACATGATTTATATTTATAGTTATAAAATGGTGATACAACGATATTACAGTGTTGGGCCTAATCTGACTTCCTTGATGTTCTTCTCGAATGTCTACCGATGCTTCACCCGATCTTCCCTCTACTCGAGTCGAAGCATCCGGCGAGTGGTAACGTCATCCGATATCGCTTGTTAGGTGGAGGTGATCGACGTCGCCTTTTAGATTCCTGGCCGAGTCCTACTTTGACCGAGTTTTCCTTATCTCTTCACCAACTTTGTCGGTGTATTAACCGCCCTCGAACTCGACGAGCATCACATCGAGCTTTTTCCCCATCATGTCGGCTTTTCGAGTTTGTCTCTTGTTCCTCTTTCCTCATGCCCATGCCTGGTGAGGTGATTCAGTGCTTCTAGTATTCGGCTCTCCTGGTACGCCTGTAGGATCATAATATCGCGACATCAATACTTTGCGAGATTATTAAATAACTACATTGCGAAGGTGTCGCAGGGAAGTAATTTAAATGACGCATTAGATGACGATAGCCAGAACATGAGAAAAGTGTGAAGACTTGGCGAGATTTAGGAGTGTTAAAGACAAACACTTATGAACTCGCGATACCTCGCGAAGGATTCCCGAAAATAAAGGACAGACTTAGCTGTCATCCACTATGTAATACCCTATATAAAGGGTCGAGTAAGTCTCATTGTGTGAGAGAGGTCTTTTTGAATTGTCGAGCAAGTCATTAGAGAGAGAAAATCTAGAGTGATTGTATTGTTCTATCTTTCTTTGTAAATATTTCAAGAAAACAATCAATCAAATTCATAGTTATTCATCTTCAAATGGATTAATTGTGTTGAATCTAATGAGGGGTGTAGTGTAGGAAATCCTGCAACTACATATGCGCTAGAAACAGGGATTGAGGAAAACTGAAGATAGAAGATTGCAGTTAAAATCATTTGAATCAAGAAAATGAGAAAGGAAAATGGTAAATCAGATGAGGTAGAGGAGTTAAGAAACAAGGAATATAATGAAGATATGGAGTACAGTTTAATTACAAAAGCAATGATTAATGAATTTCACGAAAATATCAGAGGAAGGATACATAAACGAGATTTTGAAGGAAAGAAGATTATAGATGAGGAGAAGACATCGTCTTTGAAAGAGTGGGAAAAGCGAAAATAACATTCAAGCGGTGAGGTACCTAAAGAAGGATTGAATCATACATCTCCATTAGTGATCACAATAAATGTATGCAAAAATAAAGAAGAACCGGCGAAAGCAGCGGAGGAATGGGCAATAAATAGGATTTTGGTAGACACATGTAGTTTGGTGAGCATCATGTTTTACCATACTTACAAAAAATTAGGATATAAAGATGAAGAAATGATTTCCCCAGCGTATTATATCCATGGTTTTGGAAAATCTATAACAAGACCTAAAGGAGAAGTAAAATTACGAAGTGCTTGGAGAAATTGAAACGCAAGTGACGGTGAGTGTAGTGGATATGGAATCGCCATACAACATGTTATTAGGGAGGCCATGGGTACATTCAATTAAGGCTGTAGCGTCAACATTTCATCGGTGTATTAAATTTCCTATGCCAACGAGGAATTGGTGAAATTAGAGGAGATATTGATAAAGGAAGAATATATCATCAAGACGAAGTAAAGCATTGTGAAGAACGAGTGAAGAAGCGAAAAGATCGCAAGAAAATGATAAAAGCAGCTAAAAAAGAAGAAGAATTTAGAATTTACATGATAAGAGCAAAGGAAGGAAAAGGGATACCTAGCGAAATCTCGGGAGAAGAGAATGAGCTTGCGAAGGAGATGAAAGGACCAACCCCCATGGGAGAATCGAGAGCGAGTCGCGGCAGAACAAACAAAAGAAGTGAATGTTGGAACTGAAAAAAAACCAAAGATGCTAAAAATTGGGACTAAAATGGAGGCGAGATGAAGAAAGAAGGACTATTGATTTCTTTGCGAGATTACAAAGATATCTTCGCATGGGATATGGATGAAATGCCTGGAATAGATCCGTCGCAGCTTGCCATAAATTGGAAATTGTGAGAAATGTAAGACCATTTAAACAAAGAATTAGAAAGATCGCAACAACATATCATCCCCAAATAGAAGAAGAACTGCGAGAAAATGTTAGATGCGGGAATCATCGACAAGCAAAATATCCCGAATGGATAGCAAATATGGTTATAGTCCCAAAGAAGAAGAAAGGAATAAGAATTTGTATAGATTTTACCGATCTAAACAAAGCTTGTCCTAAAGATAGTTTCCCATTACCGAGGATATTCCGCAATTGGTTGAAGCAGCGTAGAAATGAAAGGATATCATCTCTTGATGGATATAAAGGTTACAATCAGATTCCTCTCGCCGAAGAAGATCAAGAACATCTTGCTTTCTTTGCTCCAAGAGGAATATCTTTGTTATACAAAAATGTCGTTCGGTTTTGCGAAATCGGAGCGACATACCAAAGAATGGTAGAAAAGGTGTTCGCGAGATGGATACACAAAACATTAGAGGTATATGTAGATGATATGTTAATAAAAAGCAAAAAAGCAAAAGATCATGTACAGGATTTGAAAGAAATTTTTGAACAAATGAGACATTTCAATATCAAAGTTAACCCAGAAAAATGTACCTTTGGAGTTGCATCTGGAAAAATTTTAGGTTACATTGTATCAAAAGAAGGAATTCAAGTCGACCCAGAGAAAGTACAAGCAGTTCGTGATATGCCAACACCGCGACAGTAAAAGATGTTCGAAGTTAAATGGGTTGTTAGCTTCGCTAGGAAGGTTCATCTCGCGATCATCCGATAAATGCAAACATTTTTTCAATATCCTCAAAAAGGGATCGAAGTTTAAATGGACAGATGAGTGCGAAAGCCTTTGCAAGGAATAAAGGAACATTTAATGGATATATCAATTTTGCAAAAGCGAGAACCGGGAGAAGAATTGTTGATCTATCTTGCGACAACCTCGCACGCATTAAGTGCGGTGTTCTGCGAATGGACTTGAGGAGTAGAAAAACCGGTTTATTACATCAGCAAAACTTTCAATGTCAAAGAAAGGAATTACTCAAAAATTGAAAAATTAATCTTGGCATTAGTTTACGCTTTAACATTTAAACTTCGTATATATTTTCAAGCGCATATTGTTAAGGTAGTGACAAAAATACCAATCGAATCAGTAATGAAAAATTCAAAGAGGTCGGGAAGAGTTGAGATGGAATGCTCAAATAAGTCATTGCAAGCTCAAATATGAAATACTATCTTCGCCAAAATCACAAGTTGTCGTAGATTTTCTAGCGAGAATTTCCTTTAGAAGAGGATGAACCGGTGGAAGAAATGATGGATGTGGAAGAAGAACATGGAGATCCAAAAGATTTGTTAAAGAACCAAATAGATGGGAAATATTAGTAGATGGGTCATCAAATGGAGAAGGTAATGGAGTAGGAATTGTTGTGATATCGCGGAGAGGGTAATAAAATAGCTCTTTCTTTCGGGTTGGAGTTTGCATCAACAAATAATGAAACAGAATATGAAGCTATAATACATGCTTTGCGATTCGCAATAGAAATGAAGTGGAGAGTGTGAGGATTACCGGTGATTCACGGTTGGCAATTCGCCGAGATAAAAGAAGAATATACCATAAATGAACCGTCTTTGCAAAAGTACAAGAAACTTGTTGACGAGTTGTCAATACGAATCTAGAGAATAAAATGGAGACATATATCAAGGAGAAATAATAGACTCATGCAGACGCTTTTGCCTTTATATCAAGTATGATGGTAGATCCGATTGCGAGAAACATAAAAATACAAACACTTCGATGCTTAGTCAATTGATAAAGAGGAAGAACAAGAAGCCGATGTAATGTTAATAGAAGATGGAGCACAAACACTTTGCGAAGAAGATTGGAGAGCGAGCTTCATGCATATCGATGAAAGGAGAAACACCAAGAAATAGATTAGAGGCACACAAATTAAAAAGCCGTGCAACAAATTATGAATTAAGAGATGGAGTACTATATCGTCGATCTTTTAACGGACCTTCATTCAGATGCTTAACAAGAAAGGAAGGGGAAATCATATTGAAAATGTTGCATAGTGGGGATGCTGGTAATCATAGTGGCGGAAGATCTTTAGCGCACATAAAGCAAAAATGCGTGGCTATTATTGGCCATTTATGCATGAGGACGCGAAACAAATATCAAGGCATTGCGAGGATTGCCAAAGGCATGGGAAGAAAATACATGCACCGGAGCACCACTGAATTCTTCAACAAGTGTTTGGCCATTTGGAAAGTGGGGTTTAGACATTGTGGGACCCTTCTTACCGAGAACAGGAGAGAAGATATTTAATTGTCGCTTCACGATTATTTCACAAAATGGGCAGAGGTGAAAGCGGTACAACACATTCGCGATAAAGATGTTTTTACTTTCATATTCGAGAACATTATATGCAGATTTGGGATTCCAGCACAGTTGGTATCTGACAATGGGAAACAGTTTCTTAATGCATTTCAAATACGATGTGGAAAATCAACTCCTCTATACCCGCAGCTAATGGCCGAGCGAAGCGACAAATAAAACAATTGCGGACATATTGAAGAAAAAGTTAGAGGGATACAATAAAGGATGGTGCGAACAAGTGCCCAACGCAGTATGGGCTTATAATACAACTAGAAGAGAAGCTACAGGCATGTCACCTTTTTGTTTAACATATGGGGTTGAATTTGTACTCAGATGAAGTTATGATTCCAACAACAAAGAAAGAAGCTTGGGAGAAAAATCTTAGTGCGGGTAACATTTTAATCAAATTAGATGAATTAGAAGAAAAAGAGAGAGAGCACTACAACATATGGAGAATTATCACGGAGATTGGCCGGAGAATATAACAAACGTTTCAAGATACGTGAATTTCAACCGGGAGATGCAGTGCTGCGAGAGACACCAATATATCAGCGTGAAAGTGGTGGTAAATTGGCAAGAAATGGGATGGACCTTATATCATTAAGGAAATAGTTGGCACAGGGGCATATAGATTAATGGATCCTGAAGGGAGAGATGTAGGACAAAGATTGGATAGACCATGGAATAGGTTGTATCTTAAGAAGTATTATCCATAAAAGATGGATGAAATGAAATGAATCTGGATGAAATGTTTTCGCGATTGAATGATTGCGAGGATGAATAAAACAAAGAAAGATTGTGCGAATTTCATAAGCAATACATTACGAGAAAATGAATGATTGAATGTATTAACAAAAATGAATGAGTGAGTGAATGGGACGAACCTTTATGGCGTACACAATAGTTCGCGAATGATATTTCGTAAGAGGAAAATGTAAGACCTAAAGTGCGTCATATAAGGGTATCTCTTGACATGGCTCGGGGAAAGGTTACACCGCTCCTGGAATCCCGAGTCATGGAGATTTGGGGACCATGAAAGCCTATCCGGAGAGATACCTTGGATTTCCAACTATATATATAAGGTTATACCCTGGTTGGACGCTCGAGGATCTCTTCTAGGAGTCGGTTTATGCTCAAGGCGCCGGGTACACGGTTGAGCCAAGAGTGCCCAGGGCATTTGAAGTGTCTCGGCCATTCTTGGCAATTCTTGGTATATGCTGCACTCGGCCCGAAGAAAACTCCACTTAGGGTGCAGTCTCGTAACCATAAACCATATAGGTATAAGGGATAAGAGGCTGCGAAAACAACTAGTTGTTGTTAAGACCAGATGGGAGGAGCTAGTCTTGTATGGACGATGTACGCCTCCTTGAAGGGGCAACCAGGAGAAGATAAGGCGGCATCCTCCATTAGGAGGTGATAAGTGTCAAAAGACGCAAATGTCATGAGGCTTTATTTTCGCAAGGAAATTTAGGCTTGTCATATTTGTGCGATGATCTGTAGAGGCAATAATACTAACGCAAGGATAAGGCGAGATCAATGGGTTTTTACATGAAAATGTAAAGACGTCCTACGATTTCATCGCGAAGACGGCAATATCACGGGATTTTACATTCGCAAGAGTATTTAAACCTATCATATTATCGCAAATAAAATATCCTGCAGAGGCAAAAATACTTAAGAAATGATAAGACAAGGTCAATGGGTCATTACATGAAAATGTAAAGACGTCCTCGCGATTTTGTCGCAACGAGGGTGGCGAAATAAGACCTTTAATTAGGAAGGCAAAATAATACCACACAATCAATGATAAGACAAGATCAATAGATTTCTTCACTTGTGAAGATATCCTGCGATCTTGTCGCAATGATAAATTTCAACATAAATAAAGGTAAGTAAACACCCTTGCGAGAGTAAAATTGCAAATCTAAAATGAGATAGAAAGAAGAGATAAGGGTTTGTTCATCAAGGGACTTGGTCTTTCAATCAAAAAGAGTACTTCAACGAAATTGAAAAACATCCCATGCAAAAAGTCATACAGAAAAAGAGACTGGAAAATATAAGATTACAAGAGTAGATTAATGTTCTACATCTATATTGGCATTCTCGGCGGTAGGAGATGATAAACGTTCCTCAACAATCTTATCGGCTTCACCGGTTGGAGGATTTTCATTAGAAATTTCTTCATTCGGATTCTTATTAAAGATTTCATCATTAGTGACTTCCTCGCAGCTTTGATAGTCATAATCGCTTATCGGGGGAATCGGGGAACTTCATCATCACTTATATCCAGAGTGCGACGGATACGGGATCAAGAGATTTAGAGAGTAAAACATCATTCACAAGAACTTGACTTTAAGATGAAGTTGGCGAATGAGCGCTTTATTTGGTTTTTACTCACTATATTTTTAAAATTACACATATAGTCGAATCTTCTTTCTGCATTACTGTCGCGAGAATGCATAAGGAAGTAACAAGCATTTTATTCTCCTTGCGAGCTTTTGAGTGGTCGGATTTCAAAGCAGTAATGGAGGAGTGAAGATTTTTCTCGCATTCTCGCAGAAACAAAAAATAAAAACAAAAAAATATTATAATAAACAAAAATATGAAGGCCCGATAAAGGAAGAATCGATGAGGCAGTCAACTTCTATGACTGCGATAGGTGTGATAAACACCTAATTTCATATCTAGTATTGATGCTTTCTTTGCGAGTTTTCATGTAAATTATGTATCTTATGTGTGTTTTTGAGTTATTAGGTACTCTGGAGTCATTCGGAACAAAAGAAGGAGAAATCATTCAATTTGAGTTGAAAGGGGCAGAAAGGTCATTTCACGGGAGTGCAACCGAGCCAAGCCAACAATAGGGGACAACCACTACAGACTTAGTCTAGAGAAGCAAAAGGGAATGCATTATTGGTGGCCATTATCTAAGGAGGGAGTGCTTATAGTCATCCAGTACCCTATCTACTTGACCTAAGTGGGTGTAACATTTCTCATTTCCTACCCTTAAACCTAAAATTCAGAGAAGAATTATTTCTCTTATCATTTGTTCCTCCTGCTGTCTGAAAAATGAGAAAAGTTGCGGTTGTGCCATGATTGAGAGAAGGAAACCATGGAAGCTCAGAGAAAGGGAGAGATCGAAATCGAGAGAGGCAGAGATGGAGGCGATGTTAATAGTTTGGATTCAGAGATAAAAGAGAAGCAACGTCTCAGTTGATGAATCAATTCGAAGATGAAATGGAATTATGGTTGAAACATCAGAGAATCTGAAGTTAGGGTTTGGTTTTTGCTGTTCATAGAGAGATCCGAGATGAGTTGAGAAGAAGGTGGAGATCGAGAAGGTGACGCTACTGATCGAGTGAATGGGTTCAAGCTGTTGCAGACTGGGAGATAGGTGATGAACAGAGAAGAAAGAAGATGGAGGTTGTTGTGTTGTTTGATTGAAAAATTGAAGGTTTATGAAGAATTATAAGATGGGTTCAAGCTGGATTGGAGGATCGAACAACAAATTTTGTGAACTGTTAGTTGAAATTGATTTAAGGGTTTAAATTTTGGATTCATGATGAGGAAGAAATTGAGGAAATAGTTGCTCCGAGAGGTTGTAGAGAAGAACATAAGGTTGATTCGAGGCATGGGTTTGCCATGGAATTGAGTCTCTGTCTGGGCCGCAAGACAACAACGGGGGATATGTATGAGATACGGGGAGAGAATGAAGGTTGTGGTGGATTGCAAATGGTAGTCATTATTGGGTCTCATTGCTGCTAATGAGTTGAGGCCTAGGAAGCTATGTGTTGTAGGAGTTTTTGGCTCTTGATTCACGGTCGGAGCTGGTGCTTGTGGTGGTAATGCCCCGTGGAATTGGAGGAAGATACTGACCGCACCGAGGCCATGGAAGCTGAGTTGCGGTGAATACTTAGATGTATGCTAGGTTTGCGGAGTCGATGCGGTGGTGAAGTGCTGTGTATGTGGAGCTTTAGGGCTGGTAAGAATTGGTGAGAACCGATGGCGGTGTCTTATTCTTGCCAAGGTTTTGGGTACAAGCTCTCATGTCTTGAGCAAGACAATGGCTCTAGTTATGTTGCAAAGGTCTTGAATAATAAGCGAGGCAATGGTGGGAGCAGGATGGAGGAATCCACAAAGGGATTAAGGTTGTGCAATGGCAGTTGGTAGTGCCGCACTGATATTGTGAATGGTTTTGCGCTGCGAGGTAAGCTAGTTTGTGCGGCTCCAAGTGGTGTTGGTGGATACGGATGCAAAGTTACAATGGGTCAAGATGTTTGCCAAGGAAGTTGTAGGAGGTCTTGTGTGCGGTGGCGGTTGAGTTGGAAAGGCGAGATGATCGGTACGAGACTTGGTGTTGAAATGGCACTGATGCTTATAGCAGAGCTGGTGGTTAGGCTATGGCAATTGTGACAATTCAGGAGATTGCAAGAATTCTGGTGCGGCTATTGAGCTGTCGTAGTGTAGGGAAGAATAGAAGTGATGTTGGTTGATGATGCAGTTGGAAGTGCAGGAATTATGTTGAAGCTGTAGTCGATGAATTGCAGCCCGGGAATGAAGCTAGGGGCTTGAACCGAGAGTTGTAGCTATTCTTTTGCCATGGACTCACCGTGCGAGTTGAACAGCAATTGGTTGGCTTGAACCGAGCCAACAAATGGACGTAAATTGAGGTGGAAGTGTTGCTCGATCTTGGGAGAAATCATTACATTTGCCATTCTTTGGATTCAGGAATTCTTTGTGTGATCGATTCCGGGGAGTTAATGGAGTTGCAGCTAAAAGTATGTAGGTAATCAATTTGGCTGGGCTGTGAGAGAGAGGCACAATGGAACTCAGGTGAATGGAGCAAGTTCAGGTGTATGAACTGGAAATGGTTGTTGCACTTTCTTTGCATGAATGAATGAGTCGTGGTAGTGTGAAATTTGACTGGACTGCAATCAAGATGCTACGAACTGGTGGTTATGTTGAGATGGCAGTGGTGGCTGTTAGCGTTCTCTGAAGTTTAAATTGGAGCTGAAATGGCTTGGATAAGTTGTAGAAGGCGAAGCTCAAGTCTTGTGGGCTGAGTTGCGATGTGAAATGATGTTTATTAAGGCTGCATTCGGGTTCGGAGTTGGAGCTGCAGTGTGAGCTAACAAGAGTTGGTGTTAGGTGCGGCGAGGTGAGAATGGAGTGGTTCTTTGTTGCTTCCATGGTTCAATTGTTGAAGTGACAAAAAAAAAAAAAAATGCAAATGAGAATTGGTGGAGTTGTCGTGGCAGTGGACTGGGTACTGATTTGTAGCTGCAATTAGAATGCTTTGTATGGAAGTACAGGAAATGGAGATGGCTAGAATGGGTTGTGGAAGTTGTGCCAGGAGTTGCTGAGAAGATGGCAGTAGGTTGTGTCATTATGCAGGGCCATCTAGGCCGTAACTGAAGTCGCAAGAAGCACAGAATATAGCCCTCATGGCCGTGACAGAGAGTGCAACAGAAGGCAGCCATCTTGGCCGTGAACTGCAACATCTGGCTTGGACAGAATCACGTCAACTGCCCGAGTTGACTCAACCTGACCTGATCTGACCAAGTGGACCGGTGACCGTTGACTTTTCGAGTAGCCGACGGCGATTTCACGCCAGGATACCGGCCATATTCCGGCCATTGCACCAGTTTTCCGGCGAGCAGTTTTTGGCACACTTTTACATGGGTTTTTCTCACACATGGTTCATGGGCTTGGTGGACTTTTTGGTGATGGACTTTGAAGACCTAATTTTGGAAAGTTGGAAGGCTATAAAAAGAAAAAGTTTCTATTCTTTTGGGGTATCACGTATTTTCTACTGGAGTTGTGGAGGAGAGCGATTCTACTAGGGTTTGCTTCCATTTTATTTTACATGTTCTTCATCTTATTTTTGATAATAATTATGTTGAATCAAAATACTATGAGTAACTAAACACCTATTATTGGTTATGGGATAATAAGTGGATTTCACAAATAAGTTTTGATTCAATGAATTAGTTTTGTCTCAAGTTTATTGTTTATGATTCATTGTTAATATTGATATATGATTTGATAGTTTGTTTGGTTGAGTCCGGAATCAATCCGATCTACTTTCATATCTAGAGCTATATTAGGGTTTTCAATACGAAAACGTTGTCTATCCCTGATTTTGAGTAGCATAAATGTGGGTAGTGCTTGTAGTGATATATCCTACTAGTCACATATGAATCATAACTTGGGTTAAATCGAATTAGTGCTTTTACACATTTTGGTTGCCTTGATTAGTCTTATTCCAGAAAACTTATTGCTTTTAGGGAGTTAAACTTAATTGTGCTTTTACACTTTAGGTTGCTTTCTAGGAAGAATTCACATATGCATCTTTTAATGTGGTTGTGATGAAATCAGGAATTAGCGGGATACTCTTGCGATCAAGGTATCCTAGGACTTTTAGTAAATGAGAGATTAATGTATCAATTCTAGTCATTGTTGAGAATACATATTTGTGAATGAAACTATCCCGTGACCAATACTTCCTCCTTATTGATAAATTTTATTATTACTTTGCTTTCAATTTATTTTTATTGCTTTGAAACATCAACATCCCCCCTTGGTTACTAAGAAACTGAAAATTTGCATAACAACATAAGCCTCTCTGTGGATACGAACTCTTTCTTATTGCATACTACTTTATTTTAGTGAAGCAAGAAAGTGAAATTATATTTGACCGGGTGACAACCGATCAAATTTTGGCGCCGTTGCCGGGGAGGCATACGGCTTGTTATTAAGTTTTTAGTTTCTTTTTACAATTTTTGCTTTTATACTTGCTTTTCGTTTATTGTCTTGTTTCTCACTTGTTTGCGAGAATTGTTTTTCAGTACTAATCCCTCGGCTTCCAAAGATTGGAATTATCAAAGGTGCGGGATAGCTACTCGAAGAGGCACAATACTCCAACCAAGGCAAGACACAATGGAAGAACAAGTCTTGGAAGTAGAACACTAAGCTCTTCATCGAGAAGAGGAAGAAGAGGTTCCATTCGTAGGAGAACCACTAATTGAAGAGGAAGAGCAATGGGTGACAATGCGAACCGTACACTCAAGGATTTGGCTTCTCATAGGCTTGATGCACAACAATGGTGTATCCAAACAAACTCAACTTTCGAGATCAAGCCGGGGCTGCTTAGGGAGTTGCCAAAGTTTCATGGTATGGCGAATGAGGACCCAAACAAGCATCTCATGGAGTTCCATACCATTGTCAAGGCTATGCTTCCAGTGAGACTGAAGTCGATGGTGCAATGATGAAAGTTTTTCCATTTTCTATGGTGGACAAAGTGCTAAGGATTGGTTGTATTGTTTGCCACTCCTGGGAGTGTCACTACATGGAACGGTTTGAAGAAACTCTTTCTGAGAGAGGTATTTTCTCGTCAAAGGCCACTCAAATTAGCAAAGAGATTTGTGGAATAAAGCAACATGTGGGAGAATCATTGTATGAATGTTGGGAGAGATACAAGAGATTGGTTGCAAGCTGTCCACACCATCAAGTTAGTGATGCTATGATAATCCAATACTTCTACGAAGGTCTTCAATCAAGTGATAGATATCTTCTAGATGCAGCGGGTGGTGGTGCTCTAGTGAACAAGACGGTGGCCCAAGCTGCCGAGTTGATTGAAAGCATGGCTGCGAACTCGCAACAATTCTACACAAGAGGTGAACCAATGGTAAGGCAGGTGCATGAAGTTAGTGATTCATCATCATCACACCGTGATCAAAGGATGGACAATATGGAGCAAATGATTCAAAGGATGGCTGCGGTTATTTTACCTTCACATGGTGAAGAGATGGAGCAAGCTAGTGCGGTTTTTCCAAACCAACAAAGAAGGTATGATCCCTACTCCAACACCTACAATCCGGGATGGAGAGATCATCCAAATTTCAAACTATGCCAACAAGCAAGGTGCGGTCCAACAACCAAATTTCAATCGTTCGAGTGGATTTCAACCACAACAACAACAATTCCAACAACAACAACAACAATTTCAACCGCAACAACAACAATTTCAGCAACCACAACAATCAGTTCAAGGTTCGATATCGATGCAAAGTTACATACAATGATGCAAGGTATTTCTACCATGTTCAAGGAGAGCCAACAAGAAACTAAGAGTGCTATCAAGGATTTGCAGACTCAAGTAGGCTCCATGGCGGTTGATATCAACAATTTGAAGGCACAAAATAGTGGGAGACTTCCTTCTCAACCTATCAACCCAAAAGAGCGTGTTAATGCAATTACATTGAGAAGTGGTACACAACTTGTGCAACCAGAAGTTGCTGATTTGGGTGAAGAGGAAGCTCCAAAGGAGCCGGTTTTGGAAGAAAAGAGGGATGAAATTCCCCAAACACTCGAGGTACCAATTCCTAACTCTAAAACTCCGGTTTCTACTTATGTTCCTCCTATACCTTTTCCTCGCAGATTTGCAAGTTCAAAGAAGGCGGAACTAGAAAAGGAGATTTTAGACGTTCTTAGGAAGATTCATGTGAATATACCACTCCTTGATGCTATCAAGCAAGTTCCCAAGTATGCAAAAGTGTTGAAGGACTTGTGTACCAATAAGCAAAGGCTCAAAGGTAATGAAGTGTTGAGTGTGGGGAGAATGCTTCGGCAATCTTACAACACAAACTCCCACCGAAATGCAAAGACCGGGTAGCTTTGACATTCCGTCACAATTGGTAACACCACTTTTAATAAAGCAATGTTGGATTTAGGTGCATCCGTTAATGTTATGCCCGCATCTATGTACAATTCACTTAATCTAGGTCCTTTGAAAAAGGCTGGAATTGTGTTGCAATTAGCCGATCGTTCTAATGTCTACCCAATGGGTATTGTCGAGGATGTTCTTGTGCGGGTTAATCAACTTGTATTCCCAGTGACTTTTGTGTGTTAGAGATGGATGAAGGTTCACCTAGGACTCGTCTCTTCCATTGCTACTTGGCGTCCCTTCTTGAAGACGGCGAAAACCATTATTGATGTGGACAAGGGAACGTTGACTATGGAGTTCGATGGAGAAATAATACGTTTCAACATTTTCGAGACGATGAGATATCCTAGTGATGTCCACTCTTGTTTCTCCGTTGATGTTTTGGATACATTAGCTCAACAAGTGTTTGAATTGAATCATGATGATGCTTTGGAAACTGTTTTAACTACAACCATGGATGACGGTATTGAGTGTGGTAACGAAGTTAAGGAAGCCCTTGGTGATCTCAACTCACTACAAGGATGTCCGGAAACTCACAATATCTCTTTTATTTCTTTACCACGCAGTGATGAACAACTTTTACCTTCTATTGTTAAATCTCCAAAGTTAGAATTGAAACCTCTTCCAAGTCACTTAAAGTACTTGTACTTGGGTGATAATGAAGAGTTACCTGTGATTGTTTCTAACGAGCTTAGTGAATTACAGAGCAAAAACCTACGGGTGTTAAGGAAGCACAAGACGGCCATAGGATGGACAATCGCCGATATCAAGGGTATAAGCCATGTCGTTTGTATGCATAAGATTCGTTTGGAGGACGATGCAAAGCCTACAAGGACGCGCAACGTCGTTTGAACCCTCCCATGATGGAAGTTGTGAAAAAGGAGATACTCAAGCTCTTGGAAGTGGGTGTTATCTACCCCATATCCGATAGCAAGTGGGTGAGCCCGGTACAAGTTGTACCAAAGAAATCAGGGGTAACGGTGGTAGAGAATGATGAAAATGAACTTGTCCCAACTCGTGTGCAAACCGGTTGGAGGGTTTGTATTGATTATAGAAAGTTGAATGCCACTACTAGGAAGGATCATTTTCCTTTACCCTTTATTGATCAAATGCTTGAACGTTTAGCTGGACATGCTTATTATTGCTTCCTTGATGGTTATTGGGGTACAATCGGATTGTGATAGACTTAGGAGGACCAAGAGAAAACTACTTTCACTTGTCCTTTCGGCACTTTTGCTTATAGAAGGATGCCTTTTTGGCTTGTGCAATGCTCCAGCTACCTTTCAAAGGTGTATGGTAAGTATTTTCTCCGAGTATGTTGAAAACATCATTGAAGTGTTTATGGATGACTTTAGTGTCTTTGGTGATTCATTTGACCTATGTTTGAACAACTTGTCATTAATCCTTGAAAGATGTGTTGAAACAAATCTTGTGCTAAATTGGGAGAAGTGCCATTTCATGGTAACTCATGGCATAGTTTTAGGCCATATAATATCTTCTAAGGGCTTGGAAGTTGATAAAGCTAAGATAGACCTTATTCGTGCTCTAACCCTCCCACTACGGTGAGGGAGATACGTTCTTTTCTTGGCCATGCGGTTTCTATCGTAGATTTATCAAGGATTTTTCCAAGATAGCATCACCACTTTGCAATTTATTGCAAAAAGATGTGGTTTTTAACTTCGATGAGAAGTGTATGGCGGCATTCAATCGTTTGCAAGAACTTTTGATTTCAGCCCCTATCATTAAACCACCGGATTATAGCAAGCCATTTGAGCTAATGTGTGATGCTAGTGACTACGCGGTTGGTGCAGTGCTTGGGCAACGTGAGGGGAAGATACCTCATGCTATTTACTATGCTTCTAGAACGTTAAATGAAGCCCAACAAAACTACACAACCACAGAAAAGAGTTTTTAGCTATTGTATTTGCATTGGAGAAATTTCGCTCTTATCTAATTGGTACAAAAGTTGTTGTGTTTTCGACCATGCAGCTCTTAGGTACTTGTGTGAAGAAAGAAGCGAAACCAAGGCTCATACGATGGATTCTACTCTTGCAAGAGTTTGATATTGAGATCAAGGACAAGAAAGGAATTGAGAACACCGTTGCGGATCACTTGAGCCGTCTTGTGTGGACAAGGAAGCTATCCCATTGCGTGAAAGTTTCTAGGATGAGCAACTATTCTCAATTGCCTTTGGAGAACCATGGTATGCGAGACATTGTGAATTACTTGGTAACTAAACAAATCCCAACGAACTTGTCTCGCCTTTGAGAGGACAAACTTAAGAGGTTAGGGAACCGATACATATGGGATGATCCATACTTATGGAAACATGGCAGCGACCAAGTAATAAGAAGGTGCGTTCCCGAATCCGAGTTTAATTCTATCTTGTCATTTTGTCACTCCTATGCTTGCGGAGGACATTTTGGAAATAAAAGAACCGCTTACAAGGTACTTGAAAGCGGTTTCTATTGGCCAACCTTGTTTAAGGATGCATATACATTTTGTACAACTTGTGATAGGTGCCAAAGAACAGGCAATCTAGGTGCCCGAAATCAAATGCCACAAACTTTTATTCAATTTATTGAAGTTTTTGATGTATGGGGTATAGATTTTATGGGTCCTTTTGTCAACTCGCATGGGAATTATTACATCTTACTTGCTGTTGATTATGTCTCTAAATGGGTGGAGGCTAAGGCCACCCCTACTAATGATTCCAAGGTTGTTTGATTTTGTGCAAACTAATATTTTTGCAAGGTTTGGAATTCCAAGAGCCATAATTAGCGATGGAGGTTCTCACTTCAACAACAGAGTTTTTACAAAGCTTGTTGAAGAAGTACAATGTGTCGCACAAGGTTGCAACACCTTATCATCCTCAAACAAATGGACAAGCCGAGGTGTCTAATCGGGAGGTGAAATCCATACTTGAGAAGACGGTGAATCCAACAAGGAAAGATCGGAGCATGCGGCTAAATGATGCTTTGTGGGCATATAGAACCGCATACAAGACACCTATTGGGATGTCTCCCTTTAGGCTTGTGTATGGTAAACCTTGTCACTTACCCGTGGAGATTGAGCATAAGGCGTTTTGGGCGATTAAACAATGCAACATGGAGATGGATGGGGCTGGAAAGCAAAGGAAGTTGCAACTCCAAGAGCTAGAAGAGCTTCGCAATGATGCATTTGAAAGCTCTCGCATTTATAAGGAAAAAACGAAGGCCTTTCATGATACTATGATTTCTAGAAAACAATTTTGTGTTGGGCGAGAAAGTGCTTTTGTTTAATACTCGCTTGCATTTATTTCCGGGTAAATTAAGGTCACGGTGGATCGGACCTTTTATTGTTACTAATGTGTTTTCTCATGGTGCAAGTAGAAATTCGTAGCATTGCTACGGAAAGGAACTTAAAGTTAACGGGCACCGTTTGAAACCATATTATGAGAATTTCACTTCCGAAGTGGTGGACGGAGCTAATTTTGTGGATGCACTTCCTCTGGAGGAGTCATAGAAAGCAAGGAGATAGTCGGGCTGACGACTTTAAACCAAGCGCTAAGTGGGAGGCAACCCACCGGTTTTGTGTCTTTCCCTTTATCTTTTTATTTTTAAGCATTTTATCTTTATTTTCTTGTTTTTGCATATCATTTGCGAATTTCCCACCTTGAACCTTCTTTGGATGATTCAATTTTACATTGAGGACAATGTAAAGTTTAAGTGTGGGGGAGCATTTATATGTTTGTATAGTTTGTTTTATGCGTTTAGTAGTTTTATGCCATGAAAAGAAAAAAGAAAAAAAAAACAGAAAAATAGAAAAACCAAGAAAAAATTTGTGCTTTTTGAACTCCGAAATCTAGAAACTTGTGCCTTTAGGATGACACCATTAGTGGATGGAACCATGTTGATTGCAGGAGTTGAGGAACCAATTAACTAAAAGGGACGAACATAGCTCAGAAATCACAAATTATATGATAGTTGTTACCATATCTCGGAATATCACCATATCACATGTTATTTTTATTTTTCCATATTTTTCTATTGTTCTCTAAGTGCTTTGGTGGGTCACTGAAAATCGAGTTGTTATTGTTGCTAGGATGATTAGAGTGATTGAGTTGCTAGAAAAAAAAAAGAAAAAAAAAAAAAAGAGACCGACCAATTAGACCAAACGGAATAAAGAATGACACTTGGGAATAGCAGTATGTGTGAAACGTAGTCCCTGTCTCCGTCGCCTAAACAAGCGTGGAATGCAGGGATCCAAGGCAACTATCATGTACTTGGCGACATGAAGCATGCGCTTGGATCCAAAAGATCTAATCATGCCGTCTAAAAAAAAAAAAAAAGTGAAAAAGAAAAAGAAAAGAAAATATTATTATTGTGTTGAATAAAGTCACTCCTGGTTCCCTTGTATATGCCAGTGAGTTGATGTAGAAATAAGTTTGTTGACCACTGGTTCCCTTGTATATGCCAGTGTGTTAACTCTAGAATTGACCAGTAACTCAATCCAATAGGTTGCATAGGTTCATCTTAGTAGTGACCTTCAGACAGAGATATAGGAAACATCGAACACTTGTGAACATTCGCCAACATCTACATCTATATCCATCTTCTTAATCTTTTCATTGTGATTGTGGTTTGTTAGTTTCCTAGTATTGTGGCTTGTTCGACTATCTAATTAAAGCTTTATTTACTTGAATATGAACTGAATTTGCGCAAAGGTACCTCCTCCTGTAGTCAATTTTGGATTCGTTCATTGATTTGTCACAAATAGATGGAGTTTGAAATATAGGTTTTGTAGGCAGACCTCTTGTAAACCTTCACGAGACTAAAACTCGTCCACTAGGGACACCTAGGGGTTCAAAGGCTTGTTATTTATGCTTAGAGTAACCGTAGCCTCGACGACACGGAGTTGTATGTATTTTTCATAATTTGTTTTGTTTGATTTGCTCGAAGACTAGCAAAGTCTAAGTGTGGGGGAATTTGATAGGTGTGATAAACGCCTAATTTCATATCTAGTATTGATGCTTTCTTTGCGAGTTTTCATGTAAATTATGTATCTTATGTGTGTTTTTGAGTTATTAGGTACTCTGGAGTCATTCGGAACAAAAGAAGGAGAAATCATTCAATTTGAGTTGAAAGGGGCAGAAAGGTCATTTCACGGGAGTGCAACCGAGCCAAGCCAACAATAGGGGACAACCACTACAGCTTAGTCTAGAGAAGCAAAAGGGAATGCATTATTGGTGGCCATTATCTAAGGAGGGAGTGCTTATAGTCATCTGAGTACCCCCCTATCTACTTCACCTAAGTGGGTATAACATTTTCCTACCCTTAAACCAAAAATTCGAGAGAAGAATTATTTCTCTTATCATTTGTTCCTCTGCTGTACGAAAAATGAGAAAAGTTGCGGTTGTGCCATGATTGAGAGAAGGAAACCATGGAAGCTCGAGAGAAAGGAGAGATCGAAATCGAGAGAGAGCGAGATGGAGGCGATGTTAATAGTTTGGATTCGAGAGATAAAAGAGAAGCAACGTCTCGAGTTGATGAATCAATTCGAAGATGAAATGGAATTATGGTTGAAACATCGGAGAATGCGAAGTTAGGGTTTGGTTTTTGATGTTCATAGAGAGATCCGAGATGAGTTGAGAAGAAGGTGGAGATCGAGAAGGTGACGCTACTGATCGAGTGAATGGGTTCAAACTGTTGCAGACTGGGAGATAGGTGATGAACAGAGAAGAAAGAAGATGGAGGTTTTTGTGTTGTTTGATTGAAAAATTGAAGGTTTATGAAGAATTATAAGATGGGTTCAAGCTGGATTGATCGAATAACAAATTATGTGAACTGTTAGTTGAAATTGATTTAGGGGTTTAAATTTTCTGGATTCATGATGAGGAAGAAATTGAGGAAATGGTTGCTCCCAGAGGTTGTGAGAAGAACATAGGGTTCAGTTCAGGCATGGGTTTGCCATGGAATTGAGTCTGTGCTGCTGCAAGACAACAACAGGGGATATGTATGAGATACAGGGAGAGAATGAAGGTTGTGGTGGATTGCAAATGGTAGCTGTTATTGGGTCCGTTCTTTGCTAATGAGTTGAGGCCTAGGAAGCTATGTGTTGTAGGAGTTTTGGCTCTTGATTCACGGGTCGGAATTTGGTGCTTGTGGTGGTAATGCCCGTGGAATTGGAGGAAGATACATCATCGCACCGAGGCCATGGAAGGGCGAGTTGCGGTGAATACTTAGATGTATGCTAGGTTTGCGGGTCTCGATGCGGTGGTGAAGTTTTGTGTATGTGGAGCTTTAGGGGTGGTAAGAATTGGCGGAACCGATGGCAGGTGGTGTTTATTCTTTGCCAAGGTTTCGGGTACAAGCTCTCATGTGCTGAGCAAGACAATGGCTCTAGTTATGTTGCAGTGCTGAATAATAACTGAGGCAATGGTGGGAGCATATGGAGGAATCCACAAAGGGATTAAGGTTGTGCAATGGCAGGTTGAGCTGGTGCTGGCCTGATATTGTGAATGGTTTTGCAGCTACAGGGTAAGCTAGTTTGTGCAGCTCCAAGTGGTGTTGGTGGATACGGATGCAAAGTTATAATGGGTCAAGATGTTTGCCAAGGAAGTCGTAGGAGGTGCTGTGTGCGGTGGCGGTTGAGTTGAAGGCGAGATGATGCCGGTACCCGAGACTTGGTGTTGAAATGGCACGATGCTTATAGCGAGCTGGTGGTTAGGCTATGGCAATTGTGACAATTCGGGAGATTGCAAGAATGCAGTGCGGCTATTGAGTTGTCGTAGTGTAGGGAAGAATAGAAGTGATGTTGGTTGATGATGCAGTTGGAAGTGCAGGAATTATGTTGAAGCTGTAGTCGATGAATTGCAGCCAGGAATGAAGCTAGGGGCTTGAACTGAGAGTTGTAGCTATTGCTGCCATGGACTCACTGTGCAGGTTGAACTGGCAATTGGTTGGCTTGAACCGAGCCAACAAATGGACAGAAATTGAGGTGGAAGTGTTGCTCGATCTGGGAGAAATCATTGCGGCTACCCGATTCTTTGGATTGTGAATTGTTTCGTGTGATCTCGATTCCGTGGAGTTAATGGAGTTGCGGTGAAAGTATGTAGGTAATCAATTTGGTCAATGAGAGAGAGAGGCACAATGGAACTCAGTGAATGGAGCAAGTTCGGGTGTATGAACTCGGAATTGGTTGTTGCACTTCTTCTTTTATGAATGAGCATTTGTGTAGTGTGAATCGCACTGATTGCAATCAGATGCTACTTAACCGGTGGTTATGTTGAGATGGCAGTGGTGGCTGTTGGCGTTCTCTGAAGTTTAAATTGAGCCGAAATGGCTTGGATAAGTTGTAGAAGGCGAAGCTCAAGTCTTGTGGGCTGAGTTGCGATGTGAAATGATGTTTATTAAGTCGCAGTTCGGGTTAAGAGTTGGAGCTGCGGTGTGAGCTAACAAGAGTTGGTGTTAGGTGCGGCGGTGAGAATGGAGTGGTTGCATTGTTGCTTCCATGGTTCAATTGTTGAAGTGACAAAAAAAAAATGCAAATGAGAATTGGTGGAGTTGTCGTGGCAGTGGGTCAACCGGATTTGTAGCCGCAATTAGAATGTCGTGTATGGAAGTACAGAAATGGAGATGGCTAGAATGGGTTGTGGAAGTTGTGCCGGGAGTTCTTTGAGAAGATGGCAAGTAGGTTGTGTCATTATGCAGGGCCATCTAGGCGTGAATCAAGTCGCGAAGAAGCACAGAATATAGCCCTCATGGTCGTGATGAAAGTGCAATGAAGGCAGACCATCTTGGCCGTGAACTGCAACATCTCGCTTGGACAGAATCACGTCAACCGCCCGAGTTGACTCAACTCGACCTGATCTCGACCAAGTGGACCGGTGACCGTTGACTTTTCGAGGGTAGCCCGACGGCGACTTACTGGCCAGCCGGATTCCGGCCATATTCGGCCATTGCACCGTTTTCCGGCGAGCAGTTTTTGCACACTTTTACATGGGTTTTTCTCACACATGGTTCATGGGCTTGGTGGACTTTTTGGTGATGGACTTTGAAGACCTAATTTTGGAAAGTTGGAAAAGCTATAAAAGGAAGAGTTTCTATTCTTTTGGGGTATCACGTATTTTCTACTGGAGTTTTGGAGGAGAGCGATTCTACTAGGGTTTGCTTCCATTTTATTTGACATGTTCTTCATCTTATTTTTGATAATAATTATGTTGAATCAAAATACTATGAGTAACTAAACACCTATTATTGGTTATGGGATAATAAGTGGATTTCACAAATAAGTTTTGATTCAATGAATTAGTTTTGTCTCAAGTTTATTGTTTATGATTCATTGTTAATATTGATATATGATTTGATAGTTTGTTTGGTTGAGTCAGGAATCAATCCGATCTACTTTCATATCTAGAGCTATATTAGGGTTTTCAATACGAAAACGTTGTCTATCCACGATTTTGAGTAGCATAAATGTGGGTAGTGCTTGTAGTGATATATCCTACTAGTCACATATGAATCATAACTTGGGTTAAATCGAATTAGTGCTTTTACACATTTTGGTTGCCTTGATTAGTCTTATTCCGTAAAAACTTATTGCTTTTAGGGAGTTAAACTTAATTGTGCTTTTACACTTTAGGTTGCTTTCAGGAAGAATTCACATATGCATCTTTTAATGTGGTTGTGATGAAATCAGGGAATTAGCGGGATACTCTTGCGATCAAGGTATCCTAGGACTTTTAGTAAATGAGAGATTAATGTATCAATTCTAGTCATTGTTGAGAATACATATTTGTGAATGAAACTATCCCGTGACCAATACTTCCTCCTTATTGATAAATTTTATTATTACTTTGCTTTCAATTTATTTTTATTGCTTTGAAACATCAACATCCCCCTTGGTTACTAAGAAACCGAAAATTTGCATAACAACATAAGCCTCTCTGTGGATACGAACTCTTTCTTATTGCATACTACTTTATTTTAGTGAAGCAAGAAAGTGAAATTATATTTGACCGGGTGACAACCGATCAACTACCTTCCTTTTTGCGAGATAAGATGTTGGGTTAAAGCTGAACAACTATTCTCCAGTTGATCCATGGCGTTGTCAAAATTATCTCCAACTAACCATTTCGAGGCAGGCTCGCCAATTTTTTCGTTAGAAACAATTATGGCATTTTCTTTTGCAAGGGAAGAATTGGACTTTTCTAATGGGAACATTGATCTTTGAGTTGGTTTGCTTTTACACTTAAGGTTATTCTACCCCTGAATGAGTTTATCCTTCTCGACAGTAACTTCTGCAAGATGACTCTTCAGCGATTGAAGGGATTGTTCTTGCTCTTTACATAATTTTTGACAAATATCATATTGCTGCGAGTAAACTGCTACCTTGTTTAATAGAGTTCTCTTCTCTTGAGAAAGAGTTCCATTCTCATCTGATAAAGTTTCCAACTCTAGATTAGCTTTAGTCAAAGAATACGAGAGGCGAGATAAGTCATTACTTAACGAATCGTGTTTCTGAGCTAAATCATCATTTTCTTTAGAAAGATTATCTATTTGATCAACAACATATGTATGAAGATTATCTAATTGATTATATTGCTCCATCCAAACATCTTTATCAACTCGAACTTCTTCAACAGTAGATTCCAAATCGATATATCTCCATTTTTCGTTTCTGGTTTAAAGCTTAAAGGGCGAACAAGGGTTTGAGTTTAAAAAAAAAAAAAAAAAAAAAAAGAAGGGGGGACAATACAGAGGCAAGAGTATACCTTTTAATTCTTAATTCTTCTTGCGAAGATTGTCGCGATCCAGTGAAATGTTGAGAAGGATATTTTTCAAGACCTTAATTTCTTGCTCCAGAGATGTTCGCGACACTGTGTCGGAACCAAAATATTTATTCAAGGATTCAAAAACGCAAGACTTGATAGGATCAATGGAGGTCTTCTTAACATCATTCATGATGTCTTATAAAACTTTGAAAGCTACATTTATACCTTCTAAGTTTTCTTTGGTAAGAGGATAGACTCGGAGGAGGAGGGAAGAGTTGAATCATTCTTGGTCATAAGAATGCCGTTGAAGAAACCTGATTAATGAGGAGGAGACGAGACAAAAGTATTAAGAGAAAAAGTTGAGAGGGTACATTTTGAAGAATTTCATTGTTTATAAAAACTCGTGAATTGATTTGTCCTGCGAGGATATCGCGGGAGAAGATGGATTATCTTGAGGAGAAGGAATTGGTTTATCTTGCTAAGTAATCGTTAGAAGAGATGAATTGCTTTGCGAAGGCACAACGGGAGGAGTAATGAGCTTGAATCCGGGGAAAGGAAACGAAGGTGCGGCGGCTTAGAATGGCGATGCCTCTTGGGAGATCTATCACCGTCTTTGTCATCCTGGGAACCACAAGCTAAATAAGAAACAGAGGCAACAATATTGTTATTAAAAGAGTAAATGTTTCTTAAGTACCTTGTTACTCTTGGTTGTCTTTTAGAAGCGATGGATTTTGATTTCGGTTGCGAACCTAAAGAGACATTAGGGTTTGCAATGGTAAATTTGGTGCTGGGCTTGTTCTTGCCGAGGCAAAAGTAAAGCGGGAGAAACATCAAAAGAAGAGCGGTATCGAGAATAAAACAATTTTAATAAAAGAAATTAATCACAAATTGATCAAGTTCAGCCAAAATTAACAAACCTTGATGCCATGGAAACAAGAGCGAGAAAAATAATAGCAGAGAGAACGATGAAGAAGATGGTGAAGAAAAGCGAGAGAATAGTTGCAGACGATGAAGAAGATGAAGTGAAAAGAAAAGAAGTACTCTCACAAGGAGATCTCCTTTAAATAGACAATAAAAGAGTGACCAGGGTAGCATTAAATATACCAAGAAAAAGGGAAATTTAGATACGTGTAAACGGTCATCCCTAGATTCACGGAATTTTGTCGGAAGAAGATTGAAAGAAAAAGGGTTACAATATTTCAAAACGTTAGTTCTCATGACATTCTCTTCTTCGCAGAGAAGACATGAGAAGAGGCAAGATGTAGGATCAGAATATCGCGACATCAATACTTTGCGAGATTATTAAACAACTACATTGCGAAGGTGTCGCAGGGAAGTAATTTAAATGACGCATTAGATGACGATAGCGAACATGAGAAAAGTGTGAAGACTTGGCGAGATTTAGGAGTGCGCAAGACAAACACTTATGAACTCGCGATACCTCGCGAAGGATTCAAAAAATAAAGGACAGCTTAGTTTGTCATCCACTATGTAATACCCTATATAAAGGGTCGAGTAAGTCTGTTGAGAGGTCTTTTGAATTGTCGAGCAAGTCATTAGGAGAGAGAAAATCTAGAGTGATTGTATTCTGTTCTATCTTTCTTTGTAAACATTTCAAGAAAACAATCAATCAAATTCATAGTTATTCATCTTCAAATGGATTAATTGTGTTGAATCTAATGAGGGGTGTAGTGTAGGAAAATCCTGCAACTACAACGCCCTTGGTCAGGATGGCTCCACCTAGCTCCATGGATTATTTACACCTACATTTATGCCCCTTCTTCCACTCGTGTGATCGACACGTGGGGAAGAAACCGCCTCGTCTTCCCACGTCCTCGGCCATGCCAAGTTTTCCGCCATGTCGTTCCCCACTTCCTTCGTGCGTTGCAACCGGTTTACCTTCCTCGTCGGTTACCATTGGAGAGGTTTATAAACCTGATTCTAAAACCTCATTCCCCCTTTACTTTTCCTTTACCATTTTCCTCCTTCTCTCCGTTTTTTGTCTGCTTCTCCTTCATTATCATCAGTTATTTTTTCCACAGGTTTCTTTCCTTTCTTCTCCATCGTTCTGCATCTTCCTTGTTTCCGTCACCGCTGCAACTTCTGATTCTGGCTGTATTTTTGCCCCTCATGTCGTTTCTTCTACTAAATTTCATGGCGTCTTCAACTCCTTCGATGACGGAAAAAAGGTGCGTGAGTTATGTGTTTTCTGATGAAGACGGCGTATCACTTGATTCACTGTTTGTTATAGAGAGTCCTTCCAAGTATGATTATCGTGCTTTGGATTCTATCTTTCACGATAATCCTTCTTCGTTTTGTTGTAGGTGACAAGAGAGCTGCTAAGGACTTGTCGGATGAGCAATTCGTTCAACGGTTAAAAAGATGAGTTCGACCTCCATGGGTATGACGTCGAGCTCTTGTCGGAGCCAAAAAGGTGCTCACGAAAAAAAGATGATGTTTTGAGATTTCCTCATTCGGCCGAGGCGACCATTGTCACCGGGGGCCGGCTAGAGCTCTGCTACGTTTCCCTTTGTATGATCCTAGCCGCCCATTCCAGTACGAGGCCCTTTCTCAAGATTCGCCCGTCCCGCGCCTTGGCTCAGTGGAATGGCAACACTTTCCGTATTCTGTCCGAGTGGGAGAGGCGTAGCCGAGGCGAGTGTGCTCCTACTACTTGGTCTACTTACGATCCTTCCCAAGCGAGCGACTATACTCCTGCCAGTTTTGCTGATAATTATCGGAGCGGGACCACTACCAATGGCGATCTTGCGGTTTTTGCTGCCAGCCCTCATCGCCATAAGACTCTTCCCGAAGGTGTCGGGGAGACTTATATTGGATGAGGATCCCGAGGGAAAGAGTTCCAATAAGCATGCCCATCATACTAATGACGCGGCTTGGGATCGGGTTCCATTGGCTATTTCTGGCCCTCTTTTTTATTTGACGTACATGTACGTGCCCCTATTTGTTGCCTTGCATGGTTCTGACATCGGCTCATGTGCAGAAGCGAGGGTTGACAAGGCTGGTGGTGCTTGGCAAGGGACGGTGAGGATCCCGATGATCGGCTGCCTTTATCACATTTCCTGAGGAAGTCGCCTCAGAAGTCTTCTGATGTTTCGTCTACCCTTGTAGGTGGAAAGCCCAAAGGGAGGGGCAAGGAACTCAAGGATGATGTACCTGCCCCATAGAGAGCGTGCCCGGGAGATAAGTAATGAAGGGATTGTTCTCGGTTGATGGCGTTGTGTATCTCGTGTCCGATGGTGATGATGATGATGGTCTTTTTGATGAGGAGGATGATATCGTCGGTAATGAAAAGGAGTCGGGACAAAGCGGAGAAGTCGGGTGGTGGTGGAAACCTTGTGAGCAATCGTGATGTAAAGAATGTTGTTTGTCGGGAGCGAGTTGCGGGAGCCTCTTTCTTCCGTGGTTCCTAATTCAGAGCGCGATAGCCTCCTTCCTTTTTCGGCCCCTATGTGCAACTCTCTTGGGGCCCTTATTTCTCCAGATTTTGCCTCTCTGTCCGATGAGGAGAAGATCAATGTTGTTTCATTGTATGAAGTCGGTCCGAAAAGTACCTTTGATCTCTTTGGTGAGTTGAGTTGTTCGGATGACGCCCTCGTGTTTTGTGGTATGTGCTTGACCATGATGGTGTTTGTAGGATATCAACCGCTCGTTGTTGAATGCCGCCATCCAACGGGGAGGTCGCCGAGAGGGAGGGTCTTCGTCTCTTGTTACGGCGAGAACGCGAACGATCTCGGAAGTTGGAGAAGGAGTTGGCCGAGGCCCAAGGTCTTTATTTTACTTTCAACTAGTTATGATTGATCTTGTAGTGCCAATATCCCGAGCTTAGTACTCCTCGCCTAGCCGAATCTTCTAGTGCGGAGGCCGACGCCGCCACGAGGTGTCGTTTGTTGAAAAGGGAAGTGAACATAGAACGGGATCACGTTTCGAACTTGCAACGAGAGAATAGTTAACAAGGATGCTAAGATCGATCGTTTAGAGACCGATATTGAAGATCTTGATCCAAACCGCATCGCTACGAGACTTTTGAGTATGTCCCTGAGGAAATTGATAATCTTAGGGCGAACTTAGCTCGGTTCCAAGGTATAGCCGCCGATAAAACATTGTTGGCCGACAACTTAGAGAGTCAATGTGGTCGGTTGAGACTTCAGGTTCGAGATTTGCATGCAGATCGTCTCCGGATCTTGGGGGAGAGGGATGCTGCCGAGAAGTGTAGCCGAGAATCCCTTGAGAAGCTTAACGAGTCCAAAAAGGTTTCTGAGGAGTTGGAGTGGGTTCGCTCTCAATTATCAGGTTTGCAGATAGCCCACTCCCGGCAGAGGGCCGAATGGAGTGATCACAAGAAGTACTGCCCCACTAATGAATTTAACGAACAACGATATCTAGAGCTTTCTTCAAAGATGTCTTCTCTCGAGTGTAGCATGTTCAGTCCGAAGAGACCATTAGAGTAGTTGCCCCTTTGTTGGAAGGTGGTGTGCCTCGTGTTGTGATTTTCTTGTCATTGTCTTAGTGTTGTTATTGTGTGACCTGACCGTCCTTGTTGTTTTGGCAGCCGAGCGAGTAAGAAGGCGGCATCGTTGGAAGAAGAGAATGCCCGATTGAAAGGGAGGGAGGCTCAATTGCTCGAGCGGTGGCCCACCGCCGAAGCGGCGTGGTCTTGGGCTGGCGCAGATCTTGCTGAAAAGGCGAAGTTTAATGATGAACTCGTCTCAAAGGTTAAAGCGGTGTGAAGGAAGTGCTTGATAAGAAGCGGGCCGATGCCGCCGTTAAGAAGGCGATTCGGGGCCCGTTACTTCTAAGGAGTGAACATGTATTTTGCGGACTGTCGCTTTCTTACCCTTTCCCTTGGGTTGTAATCCGCTCGAACACCTTTAATTTCTCGTAAACTTTTTAATGGGGCGCTGCGTCGCCGATTTGGTTGTTTCTATTGCTACCGACGCTATTATGCATGTTCTTGTTCTTATTTATGTTAAGCTGACGATGTGTGGTTTATTTTGCGACCTTGTTATGTATGCCGCATGAATAGATAGGTTAATCATAAATGCCGTTTTCGAACACACTCAACAAGGAGGATCATTGGGCCCAATGCCATGTCCCGATTGAGGTATCTCATCACCGTCTTTCGAGATCTAGTGGAAGGGTAGTTGGTCTTTCCTAATTTCTATGGGATCGATATCCTAAGAAGTTATCGATTAACCTTCTTGGGCAAGTGATTTCCGCCACTTGCGTAGGGGAGCAATGTTGATTTGCTCGACTGTCGAGTACTCATGCCTCGACAATCGGCCCACCGGTTTCCAACCGCCCGGGGCCCTTGGACTACCTCGGCACTTGCACACCGCCATCGCCCCGAGTTCGAATAGTCCGTCTTAGTGTAAGTCGCCCGGCACTTGCACAATGCCATAGCCCCGGGTTCGAAACGACCATTCGACGTACTTGTCATATTTCCAACCCCGCACGTGGCCTTTCACGGAAATAAATGACAAGATATCATACCCGGTTTTATGGATGATATAGCTTTAGTCGCGTAGCATTCCACGGTCGTGGCTCAGGTGTTCCGTCCGGTTTTAGTATCTTGTATGCCCCTTCACCGACCTTCTCGACAATGGTGTAGGGTCCTCCCCATCGTGGTGCTAGTTTTTCGCCTTTTTTATCACGTTCATAACTGGGTAGATGCTTTGGTACCAACTGTCCTGGTTGAAATTCTCTGGGTCGGACCCGTTTGTTGTATTCTCATTTGGATTATTCGTTGATAATTTTCCATTTTCTGCAGGGCCATCTCTCTTGTTTCTTCTAGATCGTCGAGTTTAGCTGGGATAAGATCTGCTGAGATGTTCAGCCTTCATGCTTCGGTCCTTGTGGTGGGTATCATCGCCTCTGTGGGAAGGATGGCTTCTGGTCCCATATGTTAACATGAAAGGGCGATAATCCGGTTGCCTCTCTGCGGGTTGTCCTATATGCCCACAAAACGTTGTAGAGTTCTTCGCACCATTCTCCATATTCCCTGATCGAGCTTCTTCTTCATGTTATCGGCGATAGTCTTGTTCGTGATCTCGGCCTGTCCATTGCTTTGGGGGTACGGGCGTAGACTTGCTCTTTCGGATATTGTAGGTGTTGAATAGCGAGTCGATGTTCTTGCCACGTGAATTGTTTCCCATTGTCGAGACGATTGCTTCTTGGTACTCCAAGCGACATATGATGTGTTCCCGGATGAATCGGAAAACATCTTTATCCCGTATGTGTTTCAAAGTGGAGCGGCCTCAACCCACTTAGTGAAGTAGTCGGTGGCCATGATTAGGTACTTCCTCTGCCCCGATCCGACGTGCAATGGTCCCACGATATCGATCCCCCATTTAGCAAAAGGCCAAGGGCTGATAACGGAGTTTAATGTCATCGCTTAGGTGCGTGTATCGTTTTCAAATTTTTGGCATTCGTCGCAGATGAGGGCCATATGCCTTGCGTCCTCGTTCATGTACGGCTTTAAGTATCCCATGGTCTTAGCTCGTGCTTCTAGGCTCGGCCTGTTTGTGGTTTCCCAGGCCCCATAGTGCAATTCGTTGAGGATCGTATGCCCTTATTATTTACTCGGGCATCTTAGTAATGGTCCCAGTATGACTTTCGTATAGGGTGCCATCTCGAAGTTCGTGACGCGTTGCTTTGCTTTTGATTTTGTTGATCTCGGGTCGCCTTGGGCAACTTTCTGTTTCGAGGTATTCGTGAATCGGTTTCCTCCAATCATCGTCCTGATATTGATCAGTGGTGGTTCTTGCCGCGACATGTCTTGCCGATATCCACGGTCTCAGTCTTGCCCACGAAGGCATTAAGACTCTCATAACTCGATGCCTTCGACGCTTGAATCTGTCAACATGGAAGCAATATATGCCAGGGCGTCCGAGTGGCGATTGTCCTTTCTACGATATCATGCCAGAAACTTGATGCTCGGTATCCGGCTGATGTAGAATTGGACGAGCTCCCGGTATTTCGTAGTAGAGGGTCATGTATGGCGTATTGCCGCTGATTTGTCGGACAACTAGCTGGGAGTCGCTCGTAGTCGTACCTCTTGGATTCCCATCTCCACTATCAAGCGCAAAGCATGTACTACGCCTCGTATTACGTGACATTGTTAGTTGCTTTAAACTCGAGCCTAAAGGAGTGGACCATCTTTTCCCCTTTGGCGTCGTGAAGACCAATCCCAAACCCGACCCATCTTTATTGGATGACCCATCCACGAAAAACCTCCCATCGTGTCGGGCTGCATGACTCGAGCAGGTCGGACGGGTCTTCTCGGTCTTCCTTCATTCGGGTATGTCTTCTACTTCGTCTTCGTCGAGGGGAAGTACGCACAGAAATCGGCCCTTTGCTGTGCTTTTACCACTGTTATCATCTCGTAAACGATGTCGAACTGCTTTATTTACGCACTCCACTCGGAGATCCGTCCCGACTGCTGCATTGTCGAGTCACGACTCTATGGAGGACTTTGTAAGCACCCGAATCTTGTGGGTTTGGAAATACGTCCGAAGCACGTGTTGCAAACACCGGTGCTAATATTAGTTGCTCGATCTGGTGTAGTTCCTCTCGGATGGATTCATGGTCTTGCTTATGAAATACACCGGCTTTTCTCCCCCCCCCCCCCGCGTTCTTGACTAGAACGGCGCTGATGGCGTGATTTGGTTGCCCAAGATATAGTGTTAGTATGTCCTCGGGCTCAGGGTCTGTAACAGAGTAGACTCGCGAGATGTTGCTTGATTTTTTGAAGCGCTTCTTCACACTCCTCGGTCCATTTAAACTTCTCTCCTTTTCGTAACGTCCCGAAGAAGTCCTTGCACTTGTCGGATGACCGAGAGATGAATCGCCCTAAGGCCGCCAAGTTCCCATTCAATCGTTGCATGTCTTTAATCACGTTACGTGCGATGGCATTTCCACGACGGCTCTGACTTTATCTGGGTCGGCCTCAATTCCTTTGTCGGTGATTATGTATCCTAAAAACTTGCTCGAGGTGACCCAAAAGGTGCACTTGGCCGGATTTACCCTTATCTTGTATCTTCTCATGGTTTGAAATATGCCTCGAAGGTCGTCGATGTGGTTGTTGGCCACCTTGCTCTTGACCAACATATCGTCCACATATACCTCAATGGTGTCGTGTATTCTATCTTCAAACATGTCTTCCACCAACCTTTGATAGGTGGAGCCGGCATTTCTCAATCCAAATGGCATTTTGGTGTAGCAACACAATCCTCTTGGTGTGAAGAAGGATGTATGCTCTTGATCTTCGGGGGCCAGAGGTATTTGATTATACCCTGAGTATCCGTCCATGAGAGTTATCGCCTTATACCCGACAATGGATTCCACTAGCTGATCGATGCTGGGGAGAGGGAAGCTATCCTTTGGGCACGCTTTGTTCAAGTCACTATAGTCGATGCAGATTCGAACGCCCCCATTCCTTTTGGGGACTATCACCATATTAGATATCCATTGTGGGTATTGGGCCTTTCGAATGATTCCTGCTGCGTACAACTTCTTCAACTCGGCCTCCATGGGTTGTAACTCGGGTGCGATTCTTCTCATCTTTTGTCCGATAGGTTTGAACTTGGGGTCTATCAAGTAGGTGGTGCGAAACAGGACTTAAGGGTCAATTCCTTCCATGTCGTGCATTTGCCAAGCAAATATATCCATGTGCTCCTTAGGAAGAGTTATCAACTACCGATATTGTTCGTTTGTTAAGAGAGACCCTATTCTCACTAATCTTGGCTCCTCCTCGGTGCCCAGTGATTGACTTGTCGGGTTGGTTCTAGGGCCGAGAAATTTTGCTTTGGTTCGCCGATTGTTGTCGGCTCCTGTGATTGCTATAAGGTCTCTTTCTCTACGGCTTCAAAGGTAGCGATGGCTTGTGACATTACCCATTCCAGCTCCTCTCCCGCCTTTATTTCCTTAGACTTGTTCTTTTCTTGTCGTTTCCTTGACCGCCTCCTCATTCTCGCCGGACGTCTATCCGCACGCACGCGCTTTGCCGCCTTTGGGGATCGCCTAGTACCTCTACCACTCCTCGATAAGATGGGAACCGCAATCTTTGATGATAGGCCGAGGCGACTCCTTTAATTCCCGCAAGCCGGGCCGACCTGAATCGCTTCGTATGGTGACACAACATCGACCACGCAAAAGGTGGTGAGTGTGTCAAGGAATCCCTCTCCGTCCGAGACTCGGAGGGTGACTTCTCCCTTTGGTACTGTCACCGTACCGTTGAATCCGTAAATTCGATAGGTTGAAGGGATCAGGATGTCATCGGACAACTCCATCCTCCTCGAAAGTTTCATAGAACGTACTTCGAGGCGAGCCGTCATTTCGTCCATTAATATCCTGCGGACGCCCCATTCCTCGATCAACAGAGTTATTACTAAGGGATCCCCGTGTGCTTGGTCGTTCAATGGGACGTCTTTCGCCGAGAAGGTGATCGGCTGCATCATCCATGGTTCCATGGGCAGGGTCTTGGCCACACTGAGGATTTCTTTACCCGATCGATCCCTTTTATGAATTCTCGAGGTGATACCAGTTCCCAAGTCGTACCCCTGAGTTGCCGAGTGCGATATGGTGTTACAGGCGAATTGGGTGCCGCGATTAATTCTTATTTGGTGCACTTTGGGACGCCGGGTTGAGCAGGTGTCGGCGATGTCTTGACGAAATGCCGTAAATATCCATCTCGGATTAGGTCTTTGGACGATGTCTTTCACTTCCATACAATCGTTAGTTGAATGGCCGCAGGGTAGTGATAATGGCGAACTCCGGTGGTTCCTTGTTCCGTCGAACTGAATTCCCCGAGTCTTGGGATATCGTTTATCATTCCTCTTTTCGACTTACTTGAATATCTCTTCTAATGGTGCATTTAATGGAGTATAAGACCTTGGCTCGTGGCGAGGCTTCTTTCCTTTCTCGACCCAAACTTTTTGTTTTCGCCCGATCTCGGGTGCCCGGCCTTTTCTCAGATCGCTTCGTGGCTTCTCGCGGGGTGGCCTCTACTGTGGCGCTTGTCTCTTGTATTCCTTTATCTTGCGCTCCTTCCTGAATCTCCTTTAGGGCGATGTAGTGCTCTTGCATATTCCGGATCTCTCTTAGTGTCTTAGGCTTCTCAGTGTACATTGCCAACCAGATGGGATCCGACTTCCTTAATGAATTCTCGAAACCGAATATCTGTTGGTCGACCAGGCGCTTTCCCAATATCAGGTACATAACTTTCTCCATATGTCCGTTAAAGAGCGCAACGGCTCCCCGAGTCTTCGTGCCGGGGTGAACAACTTATCGACTCGGGGGCCGAGCTATACTTGTTATGCATGTAAGTTTCAAGGAAGGTTTCTACCAGAGATCGCATAGCTCCCAACGGATTCATCGGGCAGAGTGTAGAACCAACTCTTTGCCTCGCCCTCCAAACTTGCTGGGAAAAATTTGCACATGACCACATCATGATTCTTCCACTGTAACAAGGACATGCCGTACATTTTGATGTGCTCTCCTGCGTCGCCCGTGCTTTCAAACCTAGACGGGAAGATCGGCAACGTACACTTAGGTGGGAACGGAGTCCGATCCAATTCTGTAAACGGCGTCTTCGGGGCTTCGGCCGATTACTTCGCTAACTTATCGTCCTCGTTGTCTCCGGTCAGTTTTTGACCATCCGCTCGAGCCGCTCAATTTTTGTTTGGTTATTGCGTCCGTGCTTTCATTGGTCGCTTCTTCCTCGGTCGAAGAATCCTCGGCTGGCCCATACCCTTCTCTTGGCCGATTAGGGTCGGGTATGCGTTCTCGGTTTGGGGAGGGGGTGGGGTGTTCCTCGACGGAGTGTGGTTGCTAGAAGAGCCTCGGCTCGATGATCCTCTCGACCCAGTTCTCCCTGTTACGGAGTTGGTAGTTTTCATGTTCTAAATCTAGGTTTCTCCTTTGCAGTTCTCTCATTATGTCTTCTTGCCTTCTTTGGCTTGCCAATATAGCGAGTAACATTGGGTCGGTGCTTTCATGACTAGAGTGGCCATTCACTTGGTATCCTGTTGTGTTAGGGGGTGCGGTTGGAGGTCTCGTAGTGAGAACGACAGGGGGGACGATCGGAGCTACTGGATGGTCGGCCGCTGCTGGGGGGACGATCGGAGCTACGGGATGGTCGGCCGCTGCTGGGGGTTGTCCCGGTTGTGGTCGCCCCTCGCCAAATGTACTCGCCTAAGCCTCTCACCTTCTCGTTCTAGATCTCGCTGGTACTCTATCGGTTGTCTTTATCTCCCTCGTTCCTCGTGTACCGTCTGCACTTCCTCCTCCTCCTCGGTATCCGATGCAGTTCTTCCATCTTCCATGTTGTCCTCATTCCTCGGCCCCATCTGGCTCGGGTTAATCCTCAACATCCCAGGTGGGAGGTCGTCATGTCGGCCCAAATCGACCTCCTCGTCGACGTAGTCATGCCTTTGATTAACGCCGAGTCCCTCCCGGTTTTTTGGCCGATGATCGTCGTGTCGCGAATCCGTGAGTCCTTCTTGCACACTAGATCCCGTCGTGACCCGGTTTCTTAGGATCCTACTCGTCCCGGAGGTGCTCGCCATTTCCTTCGATATCGTCTTCGTTCCTCGGCTCGCCCGCCCGTTCGTACCTCGTCGGCAAAGTACACAACACTCACTTCGAATCGCTTTCGAAAAAGGTTAAGGATAGAGTACGGCAGGTTCGTAGTGCAAGGCGGGAAAAGTTCTTATAGTACACTTCCATTTATGCTAGCGTGTTGGTCTCAACAGTCAAATTGTTTTGGCCGTAAAGGACAATCTTTGAAAAGTTGTGTGGACACATCGCTTTCGGTACTTTCCCTATGCATTAATTACTACTTGTCCTAACATTCCTAGCGCCAGAAGTCATTAATCACCCGTATGTTAAATCGGAAGATTTCTTTCTTGGCTACGATGGATAGTAATGACAGCCCTCAACAGCCGCTGTGCTGATGACCTTCCTATACAAGTTGCCGGAATTCCCTGGGGACGGTTGAACCGTAGGACTCCTACAGTTTTCTACTGATACTGTGAGGCTTCTAGTGTAGGATCAAAATGAGACTCGCCTAACGAGCCGCTCACTACAATCCTCCCAGCCATGGTTTCCGAAAACTAAACTTAATGATTCTGAGCTAGTCTTGCTTCAACCATCATTGTGCTTTGTTCAATTTGCTAAAAAGAAGGGTTTAAACGGCGAAACGCGTAAATGAAGACAAATGTAAATGGAGACAAATATAACGGTATCTATCCTTAAATCATGGAGGTGATCATTAGATGATAAGTCTAGCAACCTATGCGTTACGACCGTTAGAGTCTTTCATTTAGCATCAACTATCCTCAATAGATGTTGATAGGAGCTGTTGAATCTCTCTTTTAACGAGGTTTGAAAAGATAGATGACGGCCAGCGAGATGGGATTTCCTTCTAGCTTCTACCAACATCGAAAGATGTTATTTCGGGAGCTCACGGATCTTCCAATAACTCGCTGAGGTGTTTAAGCTAATAGCCTAGCTTAATGAAATAGTCTTGACGACTTTGTTTTAAACGAAAGACATGTTTTGCTAGGAAAACAAAGATAATAAACAAGAACACAAAGTGAACCTATATCAAACTCAATAAGATTTTGCTAGGAAAAAAAAAATAGAAAACCAAAAGAGTTTCTCTCTTAGCGTCAACTAGCACACAAGGTGACTTAGGAGCTTGGATATTCCTCTTTTGGTAACCGATTTCAAGGTATCCGAAGATGTTATACGGTCCCCTTAGTCGGCGCCAGAATGTAGATGTAGAAAATCCTACCACTACATCCAAAGAATCTCAAAACATGCATAAAGAAGTCAAACAAAGAAGAGAGGTAGAAGAACACAAGATATACGTGGTTCGGCATGATTACCTATGTCCACGGGATGAAAGGATGATCTTATTACTTGTTTCACGACTACAAGTTATGTGTTTTCTCTCTATACTCTTGGTGTGCTCTCTTCCCTCCCTTCTCACTTACCTCTCTAGCTCTCTACATGATTTATATTTATAGTTATAAAATGGTGATACAACGATATTACAGTGTTGGGCCTAATACAGCTTCCTTGATGTTCTTCTCGAGTGTCTACCCGATGCTTCACCCGATCTTCCCCTATGCTCGAGTCGAAGCATCTGGCCGAGTGGTAACGTCATCCGATATCGCTTGTTAGGTGGAGGTGATCGACGTCGCCTTTTAGATTCCTGGCCGAGTCCTACTTTGACCGAGTTTTCCTTATCTCTTCACCAACTTTGTCAGTGCATTAACTGCCCTCGAACTCGACGAGCATCACATCAGAGCTTTTTCCCCATCATGTCGGCTTTTCGAGCTATCTCTGTTCCTCTTTCCTCGTGCCCAGGCCTGGTGAGGTGATTCAGTGCTTCTAGTATTCGTCTCGCCTGGTACGCCCTTGGTCAGGATGGCTCCACCTAGCTCCATGGATTATTTACACCTACAGTGAGAATCTATTTAGAGTGATAAGTAACATCACCACTGCCACCAGTTCAAGCATCCATCTGCCATTTACTCCTATATCTCTTCTCTGCTTAACAGGGAAATGAACGATGTACTGTTCCATACTTACTAAATACCGCCCAAAATTGTTGTTGTAATGAAGCCACGTCCAACACTCACTCATTTGACCCAACAGTGCCACGTCCACCAAACCTTGTTATAGCATTAACATACTGCGGATAGTGGAATTGACGTTCTGGCTTGAAGTAAAATTGGCGTGCTTGAACAAGACAAAGATCATTTGTGCATCCCTGGTCGTGATGGATAAAGTGGTCCTAACACAGATTGTTAAGTAGCAACCAAATTAATTCTTTCTCATTAGTGATGTGAATAGCCTTTTGGGGTTTAGTCGCAAATGCTCTTTTAGCTCTTGATTTAACCGTAAATTCTTTCGTGATCGAAATCCGCTGGTACTTTCTACAAAAGCACTTAAAAAGTATCATTAACCAAAATATAGAGTCCTAGCTAATATAAATATGGGTATAAAATATAGCATTTACGTGCTCATTAGTTTCACTGCTCAATGGCCCCACCATGGGCAAGTCGTTCGAGCAAGGGGAAAGTGGGGCCGCCAGCGTGCATGTCAGCATTCCCCTAATTGCTCATGTAATCATCTAACCCGTCCAACCATGTTGGCGAAGTTGGACGGTTGCGATGATTTTAAGACAGTCTTGGACGGTTCAAATTCATTCGAGCTTCTCTTTAATCAGCGCGACTACCCTACTTAAGGTTAACGTTTTGATAGCGCCGGGAGGTGCACAGTGATGTTCGGCCGGTTAGGGAATTAGTGGGCCCGCCGGTGGTCATCACGGTGATTGCCTATTCCTGCCAAGGTTTGGCTAGGCTTGTTAATCGTGCAGCCAACTTGTGTGGCCACGATTGTTTCTGAGACTGACATGGACAGTCTAGATTTTCCTTAAGGAAAAAGTGCTTGATCGAGCTAAATACTCATTAGGCTCCATAACAATTCATCTAGGAGCTTGAGTTTCAATACAATACTAAGAGCGGCATGGGCACTCATCAGATTTTGATATATTCTTCAAATTCCTTGCGGAATATAGACATATCAAGGTCTATTACTTCCGATGTCGGGTCAGGTAGATAGACTTTTACAATTTTCGCCCTAGACTAAAAACCACCATCAACACCTCGTTAACAAAACTTCCAGTGTCTGTGTTATTTCTTTTCTGCATTATATTTTGTTATATAATAGAAATATCATAGGTTGTGCGTTGAATCAATCAATTGGTAAATCCAACCTTTGGTTATTGATTGAAATTGATTGATCCTTGAACATTGGTCTTTGGTACCGTTCAAGTATTTCTCTTATATTCAATCGGGCTCGCAAATTCCTATTTGCTGATTGTGAATTGAATTAAGAGATAGAGATATAAAACTCTTTGATATACATAGATTGAGTTTGACTGTCTAGTTGATTCTCTTGAAAGTATATTGGAGTTTGTCTATTCAGATTTCCGAACGAAATATTGGGTGTGGTTATTGTACCCTCGCGTCACATTGAAGCGAAGATTCTCAACAAGTCTCCTAGAAACAAGACCAGGAGGGGTGATGTTAAAATTTATATTCCTTGCTTTACTGAGAACCGATCACAAGTCATTAACTGAATGGACGAATGACATAATTTATCTCCTTCATCGTATCAACATGGTCGTACCTTTGCCGTATGGCCTTATACAACGTTGCATATCCAGCATCAACATCTATTTCCTCTATGAGTATGTCATATGAGTCTAGGATTGCTTTAGCACCAACGAAAAACAAGACCACCAAGAATTTATGTCATCAAGAATTTATTATCATGTCATTAACGTCTAGCACGAAACCCCAGTAAGCTTCAAAGTTCAGAATTGATTCCAAGATCAAAGTCATGACAATCAAAGACTAAACATCAATTCAGGGACTCCACAAGTCTAGAAGACTGAGTGGATTGTAATTTCGTATCTGAATGATTTTTCACCATATATGTACTCATCATAGAACAATCAAGGTTCTACTCTGAGTAGGGGACTTAATGTAGATGGTGAAATTTGGATAAGGGGCAAAAGCGTCATTTTAAGACCATAGACAAAACTCAACTCTCACGGAAGAGATTAAGCCCTTGGTCCTCAAGGCACCCATAGCCACGATTTCTAGTATACGTCCCCGCGAGACACTGCTGGTCGTGATGCCGTGACTCCTAGCGCACATCCTCGACGAGATACCGATGGTCACGTAGGTTTTGTAGAGCGTAAAACATCGCCAGTAGACTTATGAACCAGAACCGCCACAATTCCAGCATGTCTTCGAGAGACGCAACTGATTGTAATGCCATGATTCCTAGTATACATCCTCGATGATATGTTGTCGGTCATGTAGGCTCTATAGATGCATAAATATGTCCCCGACAGACTTATGACCCAGGGCAGAGATACGCATATCTCCTATAAGCACGACTCACCCTATTTGAGATCGATGACTGATTCCTAGTACATCATATCGAGATACACTAGTCATGTCTACTTTAGGCTCTGACTCGACTTATTGAGGCTTCTGAATAACTCCTAGGACATCCCCGCGAGATACGCTGGTTATTCTGCCTCTGGGCCCTTTCGACAGAAATCTAGAACATCCATTCGAGATACGCTGGTCTTGTTGGACCATCATATGGACACACAGTTGATTCCTAGCACATCTCTGTAAGATACGCTGGTCAAAGACAAGTGAGCCAAAGTCTCGCAGAGACGTTAGTCGGGCGTACAAATCCTTTTATCTCTCTTCAAGACGAGTCCCAGCTGACCACAGAGAGATTCCAATCCTTCAATAAAATATCGGAGAGATTCAAATCTCTCTGCAAAATCTCAGAGATATTCAAATCTCTCGGGAAAATCTCGGAGAGACTCATATCTCTCTGCAAAATCTCGGAGAGATTCAAATCTCTCGGGAAAATCTCGGAGAGACTCATATCTCTGCAAAATCTCGGAGAGATTCAAATCTCTCTGCAAAATCTCGGAGAGATTCAAATCTCTCGGGAAATCTCAGATAAGGTTGAATATTCCCCATGGTAGGCACAAGCCTCATGTAGGAATCGAGTCTCCTCTCCACACGAATTCTGAGGCATCTCATGCCTTTTCACGTGACTCATCCTAGTCATTCTTACAAATCGGAGAATATCTCTCTATCTCGGCCAACTCGGCTAAAGAGAATATTTCTCTCTCTCTCTCAACACGTCATCACAAAGGCTGACTCAGCTTCACACAAATGGGGGGATAATAATTAGGGTTTTGTTCTGGCAGTCTACGGCACGTGTGAGAAATACTCGGCTTATTTCTCATCGCAGAAGAGAGTAAAGGCGGTGGAATAATGAGATAAACTCAACCTAGTTTATCTTTATTCCTTAAGATACGGGAGAATTTCTCCACACGGCACGGAGAGCAATCCTTATCTTCACCAACCGGAGATTAGAGAATTCAGCTATAAATAGGTCATCTATTTCTCCAAGCTATGAGATCTTTCTCATAACCTCTAAGAGCAATTCTTCTTCAAATCCTAGAATTCTCTGATCTCTCTCTTCATCTGCTTCCCTCCCTAAGACCATCCCTAAATCTCTTCCATGTGACTGAAGCAGCCTTTGAACGGCCACTGTGCGTGGTTTAGGCGAAGACTGTTCGTGCTCAACCTCCCGAAACTCACTTTCAGAGACCCTAAAATCCCACTTCTAGCCTTTCTCAGATTTTAGGTAACTACATAGGCATATCGTGATATATGAAGATTTCTATGTATGCTCTGATAGCTTCAGTAATTTGTGCATTGTTCAATATTACTCGGACGTGGTCATAGCCAAGCATATGTCTTGTCCATCCAGAAAAGTCGGGCAAAGCCCTTCTAGCAATCCTAAACTCTATGAATGAAGCATAATAATAACATCCGTGTAGACAGAACTGAATTATGGATTTCGAGGATATCATCTTTAGCTTGTCATTCTCTCTGGGATTCACAAGCAAACAGAAATAATGGTCCTGGGGAAATTTTAATGGTTTATATTGAACCACAAAGAATTCATCATCTGTGTTTGGAGTGTTGTTAATCATCGAATTTTCGTCTCCATCATTAGAAGCACAATCATAACTATCTTCTGACATCTCTACAAAGCGGCTAAGCATATTCACTCAATGTCTACTTCAAAATATCATGCAAGAAGATGGAAATTCAAAAAATCAGCAAGGTAGTCTTTTGTTTAAAAAAAAAAAAAAAAAAAAAAGTTGAAAAGTGATTATTTTAGATGATGATTATATCACAAAGATGCATATATTAATTAAAGACGTAAACAAAGAAAAGATAGTGGACCCTAATTCTTACTTGTTTATGACTCAATCAACGACCAGTTCAAGGACTTCCTCCTTACTGCACTAAAGATGATTGAAGCACCTACGAAGATGATAGAAGCACCAAAAGTCAAAAATACGGAATTTTGACCTAAATCATGGTTAATTCATGAAAACATACCAAAACAATTTTCTTTTTCCATGGATGAAGCGTCATGTAGCATAGAATAATAAGAATAAAAAAACGTGAAATAAAAAAAAACTTACCGGAAGGGTGGTCGGTGACGGCCGGCAGTTGGACGTTCGGTAAGAGCTCCGGTTATTTTCTTCTTCGCTCGGACGTGGAGGTGGAAGGAAGAGGGGGTGTTGTTGTGGCTGGTCGGTGCTTTGGTGGAAAGAAGATGAAAAATAAAAGGGTTTTCACTCCCTTTTATATGTATTATTATTAGGTTTTCTAATTTCGGTCAAATTAGGACTTCCTTTTCCAAGAAGAGCCCGTGCCATACACGGGTCAATATGGTCCTTCTACCTCCAAAATCATTATGCCTCATCAATTTATGCTCTCCACACGATGTTCAGCCATTCTGCAAGAGCTTTTACGTTGACTATTAGTCCTTCAACGATCATTCGACATGATTGGAGCATCATTGAATCAGAATTCCTGGTAACATCTGACAACTAAGCATATTTATTCATACTACGGAACATGACTTTTTTTTTTTTTTTTTTTTTTGATACTGAAAATTTTAATTAAATAAACTAATTGCATACATAGTGGAAATCATTTCCTAACCAGCTTGTAATGTCTGGTGGAAATAAATAATATAATTCAAAATTATTATGCTCCTCTCTAGCTTTTTTTGCTAGAGAATGAGCTACATTGTTTTCTAACCGATTCACCTATTTGGAAACCCAAAATTTATTTCTATCCATATTATTCTTAATATCTAAAATAGTACCATGTAATAACCAGTGCACACTGGGTTTTCCCCGATTAATTGATTGAACTAGTGTTTCACAATCTGATTCAACAACCTTCTCCAATCCCAAGCTAGTGCATACTGCGGAACATGACTGTCCCACACTAAGCATGGGACTTAATGTTGATGGTGGATTTTTTACGAAGGTCATATTCGTAAAATCACATCGAAAATTCTGCATCTCTGATCAGTATCAGAATCATAAGTAATTCGTGTCTTCACCTCCCGCAAGAGAAGTGAATTGCAGTTCTGTAAACTTCATGAATGTAATAATATATGTCGGCGAGATTAGGGATTCTGAGGAAAAAGTTTGCAATGTTCCATATATTTCATGATTAAGCTGAAAGACTCAACGTCTCTTTTGAATTCGGAATTCATCTCTAGTGTCTGACCTAGAAAATAAATGTGATGTTGATCACATCATATTTTCTTATAGACATATAGCATGCTAGTATAAAGACATTAATTAATTTTAGTCGCAATATTTATCAGTTGAATTCCTGGAAATACACTAATATTCACTTATTCAGGATCCATGGCTTTTCTCACTTGAATTCCATAGAGCACTAATGAATATTTACCTTTCGGGCATAAGGGGCACCCCCGAGTAAAAGGCGCAGATGTCTTTAATCATAATGCTCAAAAGAGCATCCAAAAACATGGAAGAACAAGGATATGGAAGTTTGATCAAAGAAGGAAAAGGAAGAGAGAGAAAATAGGGAAAACCGTGGGGTAGGGCCCACACGGCCGGCCGGCTAGCCGTGCGCCGGTTTTGGCCAATTCTCCACTCCTTTTCCTTGTTTTTTATATTATTATTCTAATATTAGTCCCTCCGTCCCTAAATAGATGACCTAATTCAAGTTTGCACAATTCTTAAGGCAAGGAAGAGAGGAGAGCATTTTTAAGTATTTTTTTATAATTATACACTTATGGATAATAACTGGTAAAATTTTACAATGACTTATCTCTCAAACTATACCACGGATATTCATAAACTTTATACCGTTGAAAAGCATTTTAAAACACCTACCTAATAAATATAAACATGGCTATCAAATTATATATATATTTCTTATACTAACAATAATTAATTAAAAGGGTAGTTTTAAAAGCATCCCCTTATTTAATGAGATAGGTCAACTATTAGTGGGACAAAATTTAAACTTAACTAGGTCATCTATTTAGGGACGGAGGGAGTATTTTTATTATTATTAAGGTTTCTTCTTTCAAGGACTTCCTCTTTCTATCAAAACTCACTATTTCCATATCTTTTCAAATCTTGCTCCATGGACCATATGGTTAGCAAAGCAAGTGGTCCCGCAACTACCATGACAAATAATAAAATAATATTTTTTAAATATGTTGAATGGTTGGTCTTTCAACCAAAATTAAGAGTTTCAGTTAACTCAGATTCTTCATAAAAGGACCAAAGAATGATCGATGGACCAACAAAAAATACCAAAAATTTCAGGATTGGTCCACAGACAGCATGACTACACGGGCATGCCACCATGACCGGCCATGGTCGGCCCTTTGGCTTGCAAATGCCGGCCCCACCTCCTTTGATGATTTTTGACCTAATTAATCATCCAAAGTCCATATTTGGTTCAAACCCTTTCCTGCAACTGGGAAGATCATCCACTTACCATCAGATGGTCCCACGACCACCAAGGGCCGGTTCCACGCCCCTTGGTCGGTCCCTCATATCTCCATAATTAGGTTTCATTATCTAATGCTCAGTCAAGCACTCCGACTGCTCCGCAAAGGACTTTGGTGAATGCTCATTCGAGCATCTGGATACTACATGGTCGGTCCATCACCTCATGTAGCCGGTCCCTCTCTCACCCATTGGTTGTTTCTCAGTTGATCATCAATTGATCAAAATTAGGGTTTGAACCTAATGCTCTGTCTAGCATAATTCCGAACGGGTTCAAACACCAATAATTTTTATGTTGATCCAGCAATGAACATTTTAATTAAGAATATAATATTCGGTTGGCTACCAATATTTTATTAATATTACTTAATATTTTATTGATTCAGCTATCAACTATTTCTCATGTTGATTCAATTATCAACATTCGAGAATTTCATACTAATCCAGCTATCAATATTTTGTTGGTTCATCAACCAACATTTGGTTCGTCAATCGACCAATATTTTATATTCTCTCCTTGTCATTCGACTAACTCATGATACACGGATCGAGATGAACCTTCTATGATCATTCAATAATGATTATTTCCATACGACTTTCTGTGAAAATGCTCAACGCGCCAATATGGTTTGTATAGAAATCTCATCAAGTCATATCCAAGTCGTTTGACTATCATTATTGATTCAACTAGCAATAATGATAGTTCGACTATCATTACTGCTTCAACTAGCATAATGATATGCCACGATCATCAGTGACTTAATTCAACGTCCATGGTTCACAGAGCATGTTGTTGTTCCAGTAAGCACTTCATGCTTCATCCATCATGACCTTAAACTATGAACTATTTAGTTCATCAATTAAGAATCATAGTCTTAAGTAAAAGATTGACCACACATATAAAATACGCCTGCAAAGCAGACTTACACATGAGACATCAATTCACGTAACATGGGGGGATATCACTAGGGTTTTGGTCCGGCGGCCTACATCACATCCGATGTGAGGCACATCCCCGATGAGAAATGTGAGTAAGTCATGCTGACAGTTAAGGAGTAAATGGAATAGTGGATGGTCAATCAACCAAGTCTTCCACGCAAAATGGAAGTGGTTTTTACATGTTCTCCCACTTCCCCATTCTTCCACTTCCTTCAACTGTCACTACTTACAGGAGATCGATGTGCTACAATAAATAGGTTTCTAAACCTATAATTTGATAACAGAAGACTCAACGTAAGAAAACCTACGGTAGTCAATTATCGAACACTTACAGATAATTCCTCTCGTTTACACAGAGAATTCCTCTTCAAAGTAGTTCAGCACTTCGCATCATCAATCAATCAATCTTTATTGATCTCTACACATTCTCATATTCCCTCTCTAAAGACCGACCCTTCTCCTCATCTTGTGACCGAATTGAACCAGGAACGTCCATTATCTTAGTTTAGGCCAGGGTCTTATAGATTAGTCTCTCGAACTCAAAGTACTCCAGTACAGTATATTTATTTAAAGGTTCAGACGATTTTCTTTATCGAGCACTTGCCTCCTCTACCACTTTTCCCAGAAAACCAGCAGGTCGTTTTTACCCGCAAACACTTTGATTGATTTCGTGAGGTAGGAGAGTGGTTACCAAACATATTAATAGTTTACTGTTTGTAAGACGGTCAAAATAGTTGAGTGCTTAAGTTCTTCAGAAAGACTGAAGCAACTTAAGATAGTGGACTCTATCTTAGGATTCATGTGTGTTGGCTCGATTAGTTGTAGGTGCATGGATACTGGGGAAACAAGGTAACTAGGGGCAGTTTACATGGGCTCAACTATATGAAGTTTGTAGTATCTTTGATAACAGATTAATTCTGAGAGTAGTCAAAATTGGACTAGGTCCTAGGGTTTTTCTGCATTTGAGGTTTCCTCAATAACAAAATCTTGTTGTGTTTTTGTTTTACTTCCCACAAGTATAATTATTATTTTAGTTATAATTAAAAGTAAATACACTTGTACGTTAATCCCAAACACTTTAGTTGATCCCTATAGTTTAAGGTTCAGTTTCAAACAAGAAACTATGTACCAAGTGTATACCTTTTGGTTGTTATCTTCTTGACAGTATCGGTCTATATTAGATCACGTAAGGTATCAGACTTATACTTTGATATCGAAAAGATTGTGGTGTATTTGTTACCTTCGTCATTTCGAACTTGCTCTTTCATGATATATTTCAAATGCATTGGGTTTTCTCTAAGCCTTATCTTATAAGGAGTTATTTTTAAGGTGACGAGAATGTTAATACTCCCCCCGTCCTAATTTAGATGCCTAAATTGGGGATTTTTTTTTGGGTCCTAAATTACTTGTTATAATTCATATTTTTCCACTTTTTATCCTAATCTACCCCTATGTTAGAATCAGGTCATAATTTAGAGAATTGCCTAGTTTTATTTTCTAGACACAATCTTAAATACTCCTCTCTATATATGATTTATTCTCTTGATTATTTTTTTGAATTGTTCAAAGTAAAAAACAAAACTAGACATCTAAAAACTAGGTACCTTAAATACTAGCCTAAGGTAATTGTGGAAACTTTTTTACTCTCTCTGCATTTCTTAATCCTTGTACAAAATTCTATTTAGCCATCTAAATTAATCTTTGAGTATAAATATAAAAAATTTAAGAAAAATATTTATTGTCTAGGAATGTTAGAGAATCGCGATGTTTTATGGATGAGAATCTTGAAATGTGAAAATCTTCTCAAAATTTATTGTTGGAGACTAGGTGATACGGAAGAGGGTGCAGTGGCCTATTTGGAAGATAAATATTCGAGTGTCATAAGAAAACTTTAGAGGAGTCCATTTTGATGAGAACTAAGCCAACTATCAAGACATGTGGCTGATGCCACATTATCTGCAGAATTTATCCAAACTCTTTCATTTACGGCTTCAAAAGCCATTTAGAAAAATGTCGTTTTGTCAATGATTTCATCGTTAAGAGTGCACTTGGGTTATCATTTGCGATATAGAGTTTTTTTTTTTTGTTCATTACAGAGCTATAAACCTTGACCCAAGAAAGCAACAATGATTTACCCTTGTTAGAGCAATGCTTGGTTGAACCCACAAGTTTTGCAATTCCATCTTGTTGTTAATTTTAGATGATCAAAACTATATCTTGATTTCTAGTCTACTAAGTCAAGTCTCGGACTAGGTTAGAATTTTGTAGTTGAGTATCAGATATCACCCCCGAAGACTGAAGATCGACGGAGACATTTGGAGAACTTCTGTATTAGGTATGTGAAGACTGAACCATTCTATTTTACTCACTATCTTACCATTCTATCTTTTTGAGACGATGTCGTATAACTTCTAGTAGATTTATAAATAAGAAGTTTCCAGTCAAGCCTCTCTTGTAAAAATCTCAAAATATGATTCTAAGCAAAGATGTTCAACGATCCTTAACAATATTAGTTCTAAATTTTTTATTGTGGATCAATTGAAAATAGCCCATGCAAATGATTTTATCACGTGGGAATGTTTCAAACATCAAAAGAGAGAACTATTGAACTATCTGATATTTTTGCTCAGGGTAGGTTGGTGGATAGTTCGCAAACCATAGATGTATGGGTTTTAGAAAAACAGGAGGGTTGGCGAACTAGTTCACAAACCGCAAGTCCAGATGGGGACAATTCACGAATCTTTGTGCACTGAAATTTGAAAGTTGGTATTAAAGGCTAACAGTTAAGGAAGCCAGTTCACGAGCCGTGGTCAACTGAGTTCGGTTGTCTTATAGGGTTGGCGAACCCGGTTACGAACCGTTGCATCCTGAATCGTGAACAAATCTAACGGTTCATGAACCATTGTACCAACCGTCCCTATAGATTTTAGCAAATGCTCAAAGATTTATTTTCTCTAAGACTTCATTAATCACTCAAACACTTATGTGTGTGCATCATGATTAAATTATTAAGTATTTAAATGAACATCAAATTGCTTTAGTTCTTTGGCATATTTGCCAAACTGAACAATCATTATACACGGTTCCAGAACCGGTTCCTAACGTATTTTTAAGACCTAAAACTGTTTGCATGATTCTCAAGTTATCTTATCTTGAATTCTAAGCAACCCATGGTCCTTGAAATCTATAAATAGAGATGCTCTTTCAACTGGGAAATTCAATCCCTGACACTTTGTGTCCTAGTTGATTCTAGAGTTTTCCTCTATAGACATATTCCTCTGAGAAATATAATTAGGTCTATGACTAAAAAACTTTGCTTTGGGGATTCGTGAAGCCAGGTCCGACTATCTTTACCTTGATAGTTCGTGTATACTAATCTTGCTTCTCTGTTATCAAAGTTTTTGTAATCTCTTTCAGGAAAGATAGATAGTAATCGCAGAGTTCACTTCATCTCAGACTTTGTGATTTTCAAGATAGAAATCTGAAAACTGATTTTAATTGACTTTTGAAGATTACTCTTAAGAGGTGGCTAAGAATCTAGGCTGCTCTTCGGGAGTCGTAAGTTCTTGATTTGTGAGGTTTGCTAGCTTTGTCTATTGCAAACAGATTTCCTCACCTTGATCTTTGATCTAAATGGAAATTAAATAGGCTTATATGTTAGATGCAGATAGGTATCAAAAGTCTTCACTTCGACTAAAGCAAGTCTTAGGCTGTAAAGGACGGCATCTAAGGGAATGAATTGCGTAGAGCCTTGCTAGGCTCAAGAGACGTAAGGAGCACGAATATAACTGAATCGCTTGGATGGTAGATTCGGTCTCTGTTAGAGCATTGCTGGTTGAACCCACAAGTTTTTTTATCTCAAGCTTGTTGTCAATGTTTAGTTATCAAAACTATATCTTGATTTCTAGTCTATTAAGTCAAGTTTCGGATAAGTTAGAATTGCAGTTGAGTATCAGAGATCACCCTTAAAGGCTGAAGGTCGCCGAAGACATTTAGAGAACATCTGCATCAGGTATGTGAAGACTGAACCATTCTATTTAACTCACTATACCATCGTTATATCTGTTGAGACTATGTCGTATGAATTATAGTAGCATTACAAAGAAGATGTTTCGAGTCAAAATTTTCTGGTGAAAAATCTCGAAATATGATTTAGCGACTAGATGTTCAAGGTGCTTAACAATATTAATTATATGAATTAATTTGTGGATCAATTGAAAATTTCTCATGCAAATGATCATATCACTTGGGAATGTTTCAAACATCTTAAGAGAGAAATATGAACTTATTGAAATTTCTACTCATGGTAGGTCGGCGAACCAGTTCGCAAACCATAGATATCTGAGATACAAAAATCCCGAATGGCGAACCATGGTGAACTGGATTTTATAAGTTGGATAGATAGGCTAGCAGTTGGAGAACCTGGTTCACGAACCGTGGGTCATCTGAGTTCGGTAGTCTAGTAGGGTTAGCGAAACCAGTTCACGAACCATAACACCCTGACTCGTGAACAAGCCCTACGGTTGGCAAACTCTTATACCAACTGTCCCGATAGTGTTTAACATATGCTTAAAGACTTATTATTTTCATATGTTTAGCATTGATAGAACTCTCTTAAAAACTTCTAAGACTTCACTGATTACTTAAACACTTATGTGTTTGTATCATGATTAATTTCTTAGGTGTTTCAATGAACATCAAATATGTATCAGTTCTTTGGCTAACTTGCTAAACCGAACAGTCACTATACACGATTCCATAACCGAACCTATGTGTATAGTCTTCAATTGTATTTTGAAGACCTAAATTGTTTGCTTGATTCTCAAGTTATCTTAGCTTGAATTCTAAGCTAACCATGGTATTCGAAAACTATAAATAGGACATCTTTGTCAAGTGGGGAAATCAATCCTTGACACTTTGTGTCCTAGTTGATTCTAAAGTTGTCCTTTATTGACATAGGTTTCCTCTGTGAAAAGTTATTAGGTCTACAACTAAAAGACTTCGCTTTAGGGATTCGTGAAGCCAGGTCCGACTATCTTTACCTTGATAGTTCGTGAATCCTGGTCTTGATTTCCGTTATCGAGATTTTTGTAATCTCTTTCAGGCAAGATATATAGTAATCGCAAAGTTCTCTTGATCTCAAACTTTGTGATTCCTCAAGCATAGATATCGAAAGACCGATCTCGGTTGATCTTTCGAAGATTGTTCTTGAGAGGTGGTTAAGAATCTAGGATGCTCTTCGGGAGTCGTAAGTTCCGGATCTGTGAGGTTTGCTAGATTTTTGTATTGCAAACAGATTTTCACACCTTGATCTTTGATTTAAACAGAAATCAAATAGGCTTATCTGTTAGAGGAAGATTGGTATCAAAAGTCTTCACTTCAGCTAAAGCAACTCTTAGGCTGTAAAGGACGTTAGCTAAGGGAATCAAGTGCGTAGAACTTTACGAGGTTCAAGAGACATAAGGAGTGCGACTGTAAAATAATAGCTTGGAGGATGGATTCGGTCTCAACTACATTCCATTCCGAAGTCTGAGTAGGCTAGTGTCTGTAGCAGCTTAATACAGTGTGGTATTCAATCTGAAAGATGTCCCGGGGTTTTTCTGCTATTGTGGTTTACTCGTTAACAAAATTTCTGGTGTTTTATGTTTTTCCTTTTTCACATTATATTGTTTATCTTTATAATTGGACTAACATAGGTTTATACGTATTCAATCTAAGTAGATACGTCCTCTGAATTGTAATCAATTAAGAGACTAGTTTCTTGTAGAATTCGTATCTTAAAAAATAGATAACAAGTTTTGAAAAAGCGGGGTACAACAACCACACCCAATATTTTGTTCGGCAATCTGAATAGACAAACTCCAATAAACTTTTAAGAGAATAAACTAGACAGTCAAACTCAATCTATAGAAAAATATATCAAATAGTTTATATCTCTATCCCTTAATTCAATCTGCAATCAGCAAATAGGAATTTGCGAGCCCGATTGAATATAAGAGGAATAACTTGAACGGTACCAAAGACCAATGTTCAAGGATCAATCAATTTCAATCAACAACCAAAGGTTGGATTTACCAATTGATCGATTCAACGCACAACCTGTGATATTTCTATTATATAAAAAATATAATGCGGAAAAGAAATAACACAGACATTTAAGTTTTGTTAACGAGGAAAGCGCAAATGAAGAAAAACCCAGGAGCTAGTCCGATTTGAACACCACACTTTGTATTGAGCCGCTACGGACACTAGCCTACTACCAATGAACTTGATTTGGAATGTAGTTGAGCCCTAATCAATCTCACACTGATCAAGGTACAGTTGCGCTCCTTACGTCTCTGAACCCCAGCAGGATTCTACGCACTTGATTCCCTTAGATGATCTCACCCACAACTAAGAGTTGCTACGACCCAAAGTCGAAGACTTGATAAACAAATTAGTCTCACACAGAAAAGTCTATTGGAATAGATAAATCTGTCTCCCAAAGAAATACCTACGAGTTTTGTTCTGTCTTTTGATAAATCAAGGTGCACAGGAAACAATTGATAAACCGGACTTATATTCACAAAGAACAGCCTAGTTTTATCAATCACCTCACAATAATATTAATCGTATGGTAGCGAAATAAGATATTGTGGAATCACAAACGATGAGACGAAGATATTTGTGACTACTTTTTATCTTGCCTATCGGAGATTAAATCTCGAGCAAATCTTAGAGAAGATAGTACTCAATACGATAGAACATGCAACTACAGAGAAAATAGTTGGGTCTGGCTTCACAATCCCAATGAAGTCTTTAAGTCGTTAACCTACAGGGTTTCGTGAAAAACCTAAGGTTAAAGGAGAATCGACTCTAGTCGCAACTAGTATCACACAGGAGGTGTGGGGATTAGGTTTCCTAGTTGCTAGAGTTCTCCTTTATATAGTTTTCAAATCTGGGTTTGCAATCTAAGTTACCTTGGTAACAAAGCATTCAATATTCACCGTTAGATGAAAACCTGATTAGATACAAGCTAATATCTTTCAACCGTTAGATCGAACTTAGCTTGTTATACACAAATAAAATGTACCCTCATTTAGGTTTGAGTAATCGTACCTAAACGTGTACACTAGGTTGGCTCAACAATACTTAACCGAGGTTAGCTATATCAACACTCTCATATCAACCTTATCCATCTTAACCATAACTAGTTCAAATGAAACTAGTTAAAGAGTTGTTCAATTGCTATATTCTTATAGAAGTATACAAGAACATAATTGAAGCAAAATCGGTTGGATTCACTCGAATCAATTCGTGAACATTATAGCCACGGTTTACAAAGAATGCATTCCTTATTATATAAATGTATTTGTTCATGTCACAACCGATTTTAGAACTTTAACCACTCAAGTATGCAAACGTGTACACATACTTGAAGTAACTGGACCAAGTTTGGTTTTCGCCAGTATGCGAACGTGTACGCATACCTCCAAACCCAGCAGAATTTTCCGGACATGAACCTTACACTAGTATGCGTACGGGTACGCGTACTTAGGTTCCCGGACTTCTCAAACCAACGGGTACGCATACGGGTATGCATACTATGGTTCCCGGACATGGATCACATATATGCAAGAGTGCATAACATGTTTATAATCCAATGTTGGTTAAGTGTTCTAATCTATATTTTAATCATTAAAACATTCTTAGAGGATGACAATAGCCGTTTTCACACACTATTAGCATCAAAGCAATTTTCAAGTTATTGAAATAATCATAACGAACCATTCCAAGTCTACACCAAATGATTGTATCACACAAACTCGGCGATTTTCACATGATCATATTTTGACTTTCGTCAAGAATATAAGATGAACTTGGTTAAAGTGAAAGCTTACCAAAACATATTTCGAGAAATATGTAAGCGAGTTAAACTCAGCTCGAAATCTCAAATGTGCATAATCGAAAACTATAGTAATACGACTTTTGTCTCAATATAGGAGATAGAGTAGAAATAGACTTTCCAAGTGATAGATGAGTTTTAGTCTCCACATACCTTTATTTGATGAAGTTCCACAAGCTCTCCTAAGTAGTTCTTCATCTTCAAATGATGAACGCCGTGAAGTCTAATGCTCAACTACACAATCTATCCTAGTTCGAGACATCACTATAAGTAGACAAGAAATCAAGACTTATAGTTTTGATCACTAACATTAACAAACAAGCTTGAGATATCAACGCTTGCGAGTTCGACCGAGCAGTGCACTAACAAGTTTAATCACTTGGAAGAATTCCGATTGAATTATTTTAATAGTACTAGATTGATCTTGGATATTGATTTTTGAGATTGTCCAAGTACTCTGCTTAACAATCAGGTTCACTGACTTTTTGTCTATATATATATTGATGGAGTAGAGGTTGAGATATTAACTCTAGGGGTAATTTGCATTACCTCCCTTGGCAAGATCGCTAATTTGCATTACCTCCCCTACATAAATTAAATTAGCAGAACCACCTTTCGTTAACTGTTCCGTCCAGATCCCAGTTAGCTGTGTCACCATTTCAACACACGTGGAAAAAACAAATATGTGTCACATTTTTTACCTAAAATACCCTCCTACATAAAATGTACATACCAACTTTTCATGTCTATAATGACAGCAACAGAGGTTTTCTTCCTCGTTGATTTCCAGCGACATCAAGTTCTTTTCTTCCCCATCTGTCCATGGCTTCAATCAATTAATTGGTTCATATCCAAGTTCCATCTCGTCCATGTTTCCTTGTTCTTGTTTGAATTCAAACATGAATCTCATTCAAAACCATTACAACATCTCAGGTACTAGGACATACCTAATTCTTAATCATCCATCACCATCAACAACGACAAACAACACCGTCTGTTCTTGTGTCTATCATTATCAATTTAATGGCAGCGAAATTCCTTCAATTTCTCAAGAAATAATGGCAGCAGTAACAACAATCATGTCATCTCCAATCAATCGACGGTCTATCTCTTCTTCCTTATTTTCAATTGCTTCAAAATAAAACCCAAATCCTCTTCAAGCTTAATTTGAATAGAAATTTAATTATCATTTTTTGAAATAGAAATTTAGGGAACCCTAAAATTTGTTTTTTTTTTTTTTTTTTTTCTGATTGGGTTTGAAGCAGTAAGATTGGATTTTATTTTTTTCTTCTCAATTTTATTTCATCATCTTCAATACTAAATATTTCCCCCCAAAAAAACTAGGTTAGAAAATTTATTTTTCCAATCTGTGAACAAATCGAATCACCTCTACTCTTTGTTTTCTCATTCACCTATTCTACTATTTCAGTAGTGATTGATTTCAATATTCATCACATAAAACCAACTACAGTCTCGTGTTCCTTATTTGTATCAAGTTTTTTCTTTCCTCTTAACATTGAGTTTTTTGGCTAAAGGGTTACGCTGATTGGGGTTAGAACTAGCAGAAGGTTATTGTAATTAGAGATTAAATGAGGAGAATCTTCAAAACCAAACACGGTGATGGTTATGATTTTTCATTTAGATTCGATAATTTCGAAGTGTATATGAAACTGTGAGTTTTCAAAGTGGCGGTAATCAGATCGGGTGTTTTTTTCTTTTGGCTTTAATGAACCGGAGAGGTGAGGATATTTTGGGTAGTTGACTAATTTTTATTTATTTTCTGCCACATGTATACAGCAGGTGACTCAACTAACTGGTATTGGAAGGAATATGTAACGAAAGGAGGTTTTGCTAATTTAATCTATGTAGGGGAGGTAATGCAAATTACCCCTTAACTTTATATACATATTGTCAAGGATCATTAAGTTGGTCTACTTGTTATTGTATTAAGTTTTTTCTATACAAGTTTCCAAACGAAAAAGTTGGGTGTATTTGGTATCCCCTGTGTTTTCAATTGGTACTAGAGCATGTAAACACTGTTGAACTAATAAGTCTATGTTTGAAGCGATCTGTATTATAGACAAGAGTGCAATCTCGATTAACATACTACCAGCTTTTGATGGCACAAATTACTTATGGTGGAAAACTGATATGCGTTCCTTCTTACAAGCTCGTGACTTTCAGACATGAGTTCTTGTTGTAAGAGGATATAATGCTCCACTAGTTGGAGAAGGAGATGTTGTTGTTCCTAAAGGCATAGAAACATATGCCGATGAAGAAAAAAAAGATGCTAAATACAACTATGATGGATTAAACACCATTATCGACGCAATAAGCCAAGATCTTCAATATCGTGTGTCTACGTGCACTAGATTAAAAGATGCTTGGGATATATTGAAAACCGTATTTGAAGGGAATTCCGCAAACAAGGAAGCCAGGACTTAAAACCTAACTTCTGACTGGGAAAACCTTCGTATGTCTGATGAATATTCGTTTGAGGAATTTAATCACAAATTATCTAAATTTTGAATGCTTGTTATTCACTAGGAAAGACTATTCCTGAACGGGATATTGTGATGAAAATTCTGAGATCTTTACCAGCTCGATATGAGTCTAAAAACATGTCATCATGGAAGGAAACGATCTTACTACACTTTCCATAAGTACTCTTGTTGGAAAGTTGAAGATCTTTTATTTCAAACAGAAAAGACAAGTTAACATTCACAATACTAGCAATTATGATCTCACTGTTGATGAAGTCTCTGTTATTCTATATCCTGAACATCTTGACAAAGAAGATGAGAATATATTAAACTCAACTTTGTCACTGTTTTTTCAACAGATTATGAAAACTCTTAGACGGAGAAAATGAAGATCTCGTAATAATTCATCTCAAACAAGAATTTTCATTGACTATAATGTTCGAAACATCAACGAAACCACTCTTTGTGTTAAATGTCTTGGGCACGGACATCACTGTTCTATATGTCCTAACAAAGAGTACTGTAAGAAAGCCTAGGCCTTTATGTCTACTCTAGACTATCATCCAGAAGATGACATGTCTCTTAAGGCTGAGATTCGTACATGTACTGTTGATGGTCATGTTTTAAATTTCAATAGTTCTGATTTTTTCATACAAAGCAATTTTGTTCCTCCAGAAAAACATGTCAGTCTCTGAATTGAAAAAATTCATTTTGTTAAAGACTAACTGTCAACTAAAAAAAGAGTTTATGTTAAAAAGGATTAACAGTATGGAATATGAGATTGAACATATGAAAAAAGAACGAATAAGAACTAATAAGCTTATTCATGATGTTAATGATCATAAAAAGAAGAATTGATCTAGATCGAGAAATTATAACAAGAACACTCAACATATCTCCTCTAAACACATTTACTGGCCAAATTCCTTCATCAAAAATCGAGAAAAATACCAGATTATCTGCAAGGATATAAATCCTTTGTCTCAGTGTTCTTTCTGTAAGGAATTGAATCATTCAGATGACAAATGTGTTAGAGTTGGAATTTATAGGAATTCTTGTTCTCAAGACTTCGCGATCTTGGAAGAGGAAGAAAGCTTAGAAATTAAGAGAGACATCTATGTCGAAGGAAATGGACTCAATTATTATTGAACTTCGAAAATCTATCAAAGGATTAAGGAACAAACTACGAAATGAGAGGATCTTAAAATCTTCAGGTTGTCAAATCTTATTAGTTCTTTTGATATTCATAAGAAGTGTCAATTTTCTGACAATAATTTCTCAAAGGACCTTACCTATAAGAAAAAACCCAATTTGTTATACAATGTGAGGAATTTCTCACCATATTGATCTGTTGGGTTGTTCTCATCTGTCCCTTGGGCGAGAGCTATAACCTATAGAGGGTGAGATTGTCTATGAAGAACTATTTGTCTTCTTTTTGTGTAAGAATATGCTTGAAAATTCAGAATTTCTCTAAAAGGTTGAGAGCCTTGCTCCTGGATAGGTCTAGTACTTCTGTGTTTATTGCAAATAATTTTCTCCAAACAGTCTTTATGAGTTTAAAAGAAAATATTTCTGCCACTTTTAAATTTTGGTTAAGGTAAGGTCAATTAGGGACAAAGGTGAGTTTTATACGTTTTGAAACTACACAGTTCCTTATCTTGGAAGGTATTTAAATAGAGAAAATCTCTTCTCATTCCTTGTTGAAAATTTCTGACAGAAAGTTTCAACTATGTCTTCTTCGTCAAGTTTAACTTCTAACAAAGAAGATGATGTTTAGACTGTTTTGTTTCCGTCTAAGAAAGTTTGTTTTAAATCTTCTGATAGTGATTCTTGTCAAGATAAAGGTGTTTCTACACCTAAGTCTGTTTTTTCGAGCTCTCAACTTAATGAGTTTACTCTTAAGATAGAATGTGATGCTTAACAAATTTCAAGCTTTAAGCGAAGATACGCATTCATCCTCCAAAATAATTGAAGACAAGATTGAAATCATTGAGTCAAGGTCCAAAATAATACGAACCCGCCATCCACACTCCATATCCATGTTCAATTCATTAATATACGACCCGGCATCCACCCGTAAAAAAATGGATATGCCGGTTTGAATCCGCGAATTCTATCCTAAATGCTCACCCTTAGCTACAAAAGATGTCCGAAGCAGATGCCGTTGATCACTCGATTCTGGTACCACAAGTCATAAATATCAAGAATGTTTTAGTGGCTCCTATAATTCTTGTTGTGCGATGGTTATCATTAATTTTAGAAAACAACCACCTATATTTCTCTTTAGATATTTTATATACAGTATAACTTCTTTAAAGTAATACTCGAAAATATAATATTCTCGTTAAAATAATAAAATTTTGTGGTCCCAACTCGGGCTCTTAGTGCTAAAATAATAAATTCGATAAAATCATAAAATAATACATTTCAAAAGTTCCCCTTAATGATTATTAGGCCCCAAATAATATATAAAATAATAATGCTACTAAAAAAAATAAAAAACTAATTTCATACATATTAAACTTTCCCAAAATATGATGTAATATTGATTTCTTTCTTTAAAACTCAAATCTTGTTGTAGTTCATCCCCAATAATTCGTAATGCAATCAAGGTACCCGGAGCCACGTTGTTATACTGCAACAAGAAGTAATTTTGAAGTGTCATTAATACATGCAGTGTCAGTATTTGTATTGCAATTAGTCAATAATACAATGATTTTGCAAAATTAGTCGATATTTTACTTAACCTACAAGTATTATTCAACCTCCAAGATAGAAATTACTTTTTTAAATAATTATATATTATTTAATTATAAAATAATAATTTATTATATTATCGATAATATAATATTTCTATAAAATAATAATTTTTCTTTGTCCCATGCCTATTATTTTATAGAAGTTATACGGTACGAAGTGGACCATAAGAGGCTAAGATTTTGTGCAGAAGGCCATAATATGTTAGATTAAACAAAAGGTTAGGTACTAGCTTTCCAATACCTAATTAGTCTTTGAAGATAACTTGAGGGCGATGAACTCTAGCTGCCAAATTGGTATGACTATTCCTTGCAATATACGCGTAACTGTGACAGTCACATCAAATTCTTAGTCTTCTTTGACTCCGAGAAGGAACTTTTCAACTGGAAGAAAATTCTTGATTAAGCAAGAGAATGTACACCGCAAAAAGTCTCTATAAGATTTCCATAGTACTTGGAAGTCCATAGTGATTTTGTAAGTTTTAAGATTTCAGCTAAATTTGTTGGTGCCATCCCTGAACCAAAGCTCGAAAAAGGTCGATGGGGCGTAAAGGCAAAGGAAGGAAATCTCATGGACGACTGAGATCGATAAAACATCAAACTAGCACTAATGGGCAGCCTCCGGAATGGGTGATCAACTTCAACAATTGTCTTCATGAGGGTCCTGACTTGGATTCAGGTAGATCATGGACTATCTATAGAATACCCAGAAATTTGGTTAATGTTCATAAGCCTGCTTACATCCCCAAAATCATATCAATCGGTCCATTTTATTACCAAGAACCTCGTTTACAAGCCATGGAGGAGCACAAGACGCGTTATCTATTGCGTGTCCTGGGATACACCGGCCTGCAGCGCTCGGCAGTTACTATAGACAATACTACTAATAATCAAGATAACAAAGGTAAACTAGAACTAGCTGAACCATCTTCCCATGTGCAGCAGCAACGACGTCTTTCAGGCAAAGACATTCATTTGGAAGATTTGGTCGCAGCGATGAAGGGTTGGGAAAGGAAGACAAGAGAATGCTACTCAGAGAAATTTGACAATATTGAAAGCGACGATTTTGTCCAAATGATGGTAATCGACGGTTGTTTCGTGATTGAGCTCCTTCGCCTTTTCTATAACTACTACTTTGAAGACGACAATAAGGTAAGATTAATTGGTTAATATATAGTTATGATTAATTTGGTGTCATTCCTGAATCTTCTCATTTGAATATATATTTTAACAGGAATCTGTATGTGATCCGATCTTCACTACACGATGGATGATTCGTTCTCTGCAGCGCGATTTATTGATGTTACAGAACCAGCTTCCGTTTTTTGTTCTACAAGAACTATTCAACTTAACGAGCTGTCCTGGAAAGTCTAACATGTCTCTAGTCGATCTCACACTCAAGTTTTTTGCTCCACTTATCCCACGATATGACGTCGACAGTAACAGGGACATGAGAGGTGATCATACCGAGTATGATCACTTGCTTGACATACTGCGCACAAGCTTCATTACAGAGATTCAGAACAAGAAGCCCATATCACGCTGGAGGAAACCTCCTCATGCAGTAACTCCAAGTGTCCGATTTGTTCAGGAGAAGCAATTGATTCATTCTGTTAAAGAACTACAAGATGCAGGAGTGAAGTTCTTGAAGAAAGAACAGAGCAACTTACTAGACATTGATTATGAGGATGGGAAGTTAAAAATTCCCCCTCTCTACATTGACGACAACACCGTTCCTGTCTTGCTAAATTTTGTGGCTTACGAGCAATGTGATGAGGAAGCAGAGCCTTACTTCACAAATCACTTGATGTTCTTTGATAGTTTGGTGAATTCATCATTAGATGTCGAGATACTACACAACTATGGGATAGTAAATCATCTTTTGGGAAGCGATAAAGACGTAACTAATCTCATCAATCGGTTATGCAGAGAGATTGTTTACGACGTCGAGAGTTGTCACTTATCTAAGCAAATGAGGGAAGTGAATGATGCTTACAAGGCATATTATGCTACAAGATGGCATAAATGGTGGGCGAATTTGATCCGTGACTACTTCAGCAGCCCATGGACATTTCTCTCACTACTTGCCGCCATCATTTTATTGCTTTTAACATCGGCCCAAACCTTTTTTGCTATTTATGCTTACTTTAAACCACCAAAAACATAAGTTATATCTGGATAGCTGCCTGCAGCATTTTGTAACTTGTTCACATTTGTTTCCGCAGTTTATCTATGTCATTACTAATAAAATCAATACCTATACATATATGCAGTAATGCATTAAAGAAATTCATATATGCTATGTTTCCAAAACGTTTGACCACGTAAAAATTTGGTGAAGATAGGATAATCAACGTGCATACATGTATCAGCTACTTGCTCATAAAGACTTGCAGCTGGCAAGTGAAAAGCTTTATTTTATAAATAAAAATCTGGTTTAAGATGCTAATCATTAGTTTGGTACGTAATAATATCAGTTGAATTCGTGATTCATGATTAACGTAAACTCCTCATGCTATCACGACCAATTCCCGGTTATGACATTCCTTAACCAGAACGGGAAGAGCATAAACTGGCAAAGTTCATGTTAGCTAGTTATATATATAGTCATGAAACAGTTGTATGGACTCAAGCTGTGAGAAATAGAATTGAGTTTTGCGCCTCATATCTTGACGCGATGGGGAAGAATAAATTAACAGGAAAGAGGTTTAGTGGAGTGAGAACGAAAAGTAATAGAGGGAGCAAGAGTACTGACGACATGCAGCAGCAAACACCAGCCGAATGGGTGATCAACATCAATGATTGCATTAAAGAAGGAAATGACATTGATTCAGGTAGATCATGGACTATCTATAGAGTTCCTAGAAACATGGCTGATATTCACAGGAATGCTTATATCCCCAAACTCGTGTCAATTGGTCCTTTTCACTACGGTGATAGGCTCTTGCAACCTATGGAAGATCACAAGATGCGTTACCTCTGGTACGTTTTGGGGTACAACTGCAATGATGAAGGTTGTACTACCCTCTCTGGTCAAGAACCTGGACCTTCAGCGGAGGTAATGACACCACGGCTTAATGTATGTGTAGTGGTTGATTCCTTGGTGCTACCAAAGAAAAAGAAAGAAGTCGTCAGTGTTCCTTTAGAGAGACTTGAAGCAGCCATGAAGGCATTAGAAAGGAAGACAAGAGAATGCTACTCAGAAACATTTAATTATATTAACAGCGAGGATTTCGTGCAGATGATGGTCATGGATGGTTGCTTTATTATCATGCTCTTTCGTCTTTACTACAAATACTACTATGAAGATGGTTTACAGGTATGTGCTTCCAGTTGGTTAATCGTATGATATATAGTTCAATTTTGTGCACTTTTTTTTTGTTTAATTGAAACTCCTTCGCAATTCAACAGGAACCTGTGAATGATCCCATTTTCAAAGCACGCTGGATGCTTCGCAGCCTTCAGCGCGACCTCTTGATGTTACAAAACCAGCTTCCATTTTTTGTTCTCCAGGAATTATTCAATTTAACTAGCTGTCCTGAACATGACAATGTTTCTCTAGTTGAGCTTGCGCTCCGCTTTTTTAATCCAATTATTCCAAGAGATCTAGAACTGATGAACATGGAAGATTTAGTCGAAACAGATATTGTGTATGATCATCTTCTTTGCTTATTCCGGGGAAGTTTCATCACGCCATTAAAATCTCAGTACAAGCGTGGAAAGAAGAAATTTCATCCGACAACTCCAAGCATCAGGCTTGCTCAACAAGAAAAACAATTGAATTATTGTGTTACAGAACTCCAAGAGGCAGGAATTAAGTTCATCAAGAAAGAGCAAAATGATGACCTACTTAGCATAGATTATGATGAAGATGGCATCTTAAGGATCCCTCAGCTACACATGGATGATAATACTGTCCCTCTCTTTCTAAATTCTATAGCTTATGAACAATGCCACGAAAAAGCACAACCCTATTTTACTAACCACTTCATTTTCTTTGATTGCTTAGTGAACACTTCCAAAGATATCGATATTCTACACAACTATGGAATCCTAAATCATGTGCTAGGAAGCGACAAGGACGTAGCTCATCTAATCAATAAGTTATGTCGAGAGATAGTATACGATGTTGATGTGAATCACTTACAAAGACAAATGAAGGGACTAAACAACTACTACAAGACCTACTACAGTACTAGATGGCATATTTGGATGAGGAATTTGGTCCATCAGTACTTCAGCAGTCCATGGACATTTCTTTCGCTCATTGCAGCCATCTTTTTGTTGATATTGACGACTGCCCAGACCTTCTTTGCTGTTTATTCTTATTTTAAACCGTCCCCGCCATAACACTTGATTGTATGTTGCAGTCATATTTCTCATGTCTTCCTAAGCTCTGAATTGTTTCCCAGCTAGTACTCTGGATTCGGATAAGTTTCTCTAGTTCTCTTGTAACTTGTGCTATCACAAATCTTAATGACCAAATGCAATAAAACGTAATGTTTTCTTTTATTGTGTCACTTCCACATTTACGTACTTCCTATGTTGTCAAAGGCGTGTGCAATTAAGACGTTTGATCACTCAATTTTCCTCTTGAAAATGCGATGGCCCCTTATTCACTACTGCCTTGAGGAAATTGGGCTGTTTCTTTGCTAAAACATCAATCAAAAGAGGCAACTTGATAACTAAAGACCGATGTCAACCCCAGCTATGGATTAGTACAATTGTGTGAGACTTATAAGCTTCTAAATGTGATGAAATCATTAACATGGATACACAAGCAAGCATTATATCGACGTTTTCCATTGATGCATATAAACAAACACTTAAGGTGCAGTATTTCAAAGCAAATAAATCTTAGTAAAACAAACACTGGTCAGTGTCAGATTAAATGCAGCGTTAGATTTCGAAAGTAAACTTGGAGTATTACCTTTGAATCGAGGGTCACTTCTTAGATACATTCTGAGAAGAAGAAAATGCATATCCACTTGTAGTTATTGATGAATAGGGCACACAAAGTGTCCCTCAGAGTGCATTGCTTATTTTGTAAACAACAAAAATATTCTTTCATTATAAAATTTCTTAGGTAGCTACACAAAATTCTTTCTCCGTCTCTCCCTCTCTCTCTGATTGATTATTATCTGATTACAAGGTTCAGAGGAAAAAAATAAATAAAATAACGACTGAACCGTCAATCAGATGCCAACAACCCGAAAGTTCAATCTTCGTAACCAAATCGAGTGAAGAGTCATGTGAAAGACGTCGAATCGCTTAGGAGAGTCATTATTCACCACAAAATGTTTCTGAACTTGTTTCACTCTCCTTTGCATTCTAATGTACTGACTTTGCGATATTCCCATTAGAATTTTCTTTATATTTGGAATGTCACTGACAGAAATCTGAACTGAAAATGAATTCCAATTTAAAACATCGCTGAACGGAGGAACATAATGATCAGAGATCAACACCGGAACGCATTCTGCATAGATTGCTTCAACAATTCTAGGACTCGCAACTTCATACCCACTTGGGCAAAGACAGTATTTGCTAGTCTTCATCATATTGTCGTAAGACACTCCTTTTGGGACCCTGTCATAAACTAGAACATCTTGATCTTTGTTCTTCCATTGATTCATAAGTAAATATCTGATATGACCATGCAAACCCCCAGCAAAGAATGCAAGTATGGTACGGCCAGAAGGTGAAAGACCACCTAGCAGAGCAGTTGCATATGCAGTTCGTAAATGAATCTCAGGAAATGATGCATCTTTGGAGGGGTTGAATCCTTCTGAGGTGTTAGCATTGCATAAAACCCGAATGGAATTGTTGAATAGCTCAGGAACGAAAGAAGATGTACGAGGCCCCTGTAACAAACAGACAAAGAAACTTAACAGTTAATTCCATTATCTCTTAACTCAAGACAACAATGTCAGAAGTTCAATCGAGTAATTACCCAGTCGTGACATGACAGCATGAAATGATCACCACCATTGCTCCGGTTCCAGTATGGATATTTACGAGCGACAACATCTACATAGTCCACCACGGTGCGACCAATGGATTTGATTTCGTGGGAATCAGGCACATAAAGGTACTGAACCATCCTTACAACACTAAATGGCAGGAAGAAAACGTGTGCTTCATCGGGATTTTTAGTTCGGAAATGATTATTCATCTCCATTTGGTGAATGAACAATCCTTCCGTGGAGTAAATGCTTTTGCATGGACCGTCATGGAATATTGGTAGCTCTCCTTCTTCGTATACAAATATCTTAAATTTCTTCTCCATCTCAATATAACTTCTGAAATTTCCACAACAGAAGCACTTTTTAACATAGAAACCAATTAGTTCAATAACAGGAGAAAATTTAATTTGTACCGGTGAAATGAGTAGGCATTTTTGTAAATGGCTCCTTGAGGAACATAATCTCTATCCTTTTGGGTTGCACTGCGATTCCTAGAATCTCCTTTGATCAAACTTCGAGCTCTGGCAAGACCTACTTCAATCATCTCTAATTTTGTGTATGTGTGTTCATATTTCGTTGAAGGTGTGTAATCTTCATTTGCGACGACCTTAATGGTAAATAATTAGGATTAGTAAAAGTATCTTACTCCTTTATTAGCTAAAACATAAAAATTGATTAATTTGCTATTAGTGCAGTTTAAGTGGTGAACCATAATTGAAAATACAACAGTGATCAGTTTAAAAAGTAATGAAAATGTTGCTAGCTTACTGTTGATGGGGGTAGATCAGTAGTGAGCAGTTGTTGTTGTGAATTAGCACTTGACGAGCCGGTGGAAGAATTGAAGAGGGCTTCTTGCCCATGATCATCTTCATTCATGTCCGAAACCGGCAGTAGTATGGCTCCGCCATCATTAGTCCTAGTTTTATTGTTGTTAGCAGTAGCAATACTGTCAGTATGGTTAGTCTTAGTACTAGCCCAAGTCGACCATCGCTGAGAAGACAAAGAGAACAAGTGGTTGGATGGAGTAGAACTACTACTATTACTGTCAGAATTTAGTGTACAAACTAGAATTAGTGAGACTAGTATCAGAGGAACCAAAACTAGAAGAAACAATAGAGACGACGATGATTTACAAGGTACGGAATGTGAAGAAGAAGCTGACAGTTGCATTTCCTGTTTTTTCATATCTCTATATGCAAAGTTGTCCTGTTAATTCTACTATAGAACATACATTATATATTTTTAATGTCGGGCGGCAGATTAATATTCATTGCTTCATTGCCTAGTTATTCTTTGCTGCTCCTGATGGGTGTATCTAATTGAAAGTTGAAGATGAAGATAAATATATTTACTCCCCCACCTTATAAGCTGTCATATAGATAAAGAGTTTTTAACTTTTACAAAGTGACAACACTGTTCATATCTCAGTCCCTCCCTTTACATTATCAAAATCACTCTTTAGTTGAGAACTGGTATTTTTCACTGCTTAATCAACCAATTAAACTAAAGAGGAAACGATAAAAGGCATTGACGCATTGTCTTGAATTAAGTAGCACCTTTTGATTTTGTGCCGTGAAGCAGACGTGACTGATCATATTTTTCTGTGATTTAGCATTTTATAAAGTCGTTTATTTATAAGAAAAGAATAAACACCTAAAAAACTAGCTGACAGATAAATTGTATTAAGGCTCTAGATGATGAAAAATTAAGTGCAACAAGGAATTAAGATTTCATGATTAACAATAATAATAATAAAAAAAAATCATAACCCATTACAACAGTACGCCGGATAAGAAAGCAAACTTCCAAACCGTAAGTCTCTTAATCCCTGTTCAAAAATGATGCGATTAACTTGATTTTAGGGAGAATTTGAAGGTCTTTGGGGAGTTTCCGAGAGGGAAACTACCGTTACTTCTGATGCTACCGCCTCTTTTGGTATAGTAACCCACATAATGGAATGAGCAAAATCTACGGTTGCTATTAAAATAAGACCAGCTTCATTAGCAAGTTCTTCGATCTCCCATCGATTGTAAGGATGGTCGTCCCTGTGTGCCACATGAACTTCACCATCTTCTTTCAACATCTTAATCGAACTCTTGAAAAAACCTGATAAGAGATTCTTGTGCCTCCTGCAGTGAACACAATAAAATTAAGCGCAATTGGATTTCCTTTATCTCATTGAAACAAAGGAAGTTCCCAGTGTCAACACTTACTGGATGACAGAGTGATGAGTTTCGCTCATCTTGAAATGTCCTGCATGGGGAAAGTTAAAGACTATACGGTTAAACTTCATTCGGGCTAATAGTGGATAGCTAGATGATGACGCCATGAAATTAACATCCACGTTATGCAAAACCAAGCATCCCAGACTCTGGAGATCTTTGATATGTAACTGAGAACTGGGTAACCTTGTGCACAGTGTATCTGAATTTAGCAGACATATTAAGGACTATCAATAACGATGCAGAACTAAATCAACTAATCAACATGCATATTAAAAACGATGACAAAGCCAGCTTACAAAAGAAGAAAAGGAAAGGGTAAAAGAAAGGTAACCTTCGGAATCTAGAGAGGTGGCTACCATATTGGAAGCAGAGCCAAAACCCCTAGCTAAACAAGCTGAGAATGAAAAATCCCCTTCTCCAACTAGTAGTATCTTATGAGAGCTGCTGTAATGTGTCATCCATCTTTGGGTAGTAGCATTACTGTCCATTTGCTTGTACAGCTGACCTCAGATCGATGCTTCTTCTTCTTCCATCACCCAGCAAACTTATCTTATATGGTATTGTAATGGGTGTAGATTTAAATACACTAATGGTCACTTACCAAAGACTAAAGCAAATATAGTCGGGCGGGGATATAATGTTCATTTCAAAACCGCTTGGGGATAAAATGTTCGCCCCAAACCAGAGACGGGGATAAAATGTTGCCCCTTTTTTGCGGTGATAAAATGTCCACCCACATAAAACGGTGATAAAATGTTCGTTTTTTTTTTTTTTTATTCTTTTTTGGGGCGTTGATATAGTCCCACACGGGTGGGGCGGGCTTATATGTTCGCCCACTCCAGGCGGGGACTATATCAACGCCCCATTTTTTTTTTTTTATTTTTTTTTTTTTTTTAGAGGCGGGAGGAATAAAGTTTACGCCCAACACCAGCGAACTTATACTCCCGCTCGACTAAATTTACTCGCCACCTTTGTGTCACACGATGGACCAAACTAAAATTTGGTCTTTTTTGGTCTTTGATCTTTGGGTTTAGTCGCACCACTGGAGTTGCTCTTATTGGGTCAATGGTCTTCAATTAAGCACCTTTTCCACTTCTTCCATCAATTAATTTTCATAAATTCCCATAAGAATGGATTAAAAGATTTCTCACTTACCGAGAGAGAAGGAGAAAGTGAAGAAGCAGAGCTAGCTGTATGCATGCGTGTACATTTCAAGACAAAATCCTGAGTCTCTATTTCAATTACCTCGCATCAATATAATGGTTGAGGTTGTCTATTTGATGGGATTTTAATGCTTATAACAACACAATATTTGTACACAAAATTGGTTAAAAAGACCAAAATCAAAATTTCACAGGTGAAATGGACAAATGATTTAAATCTTTGTTTAAATGGACAAAAATTTAAAAATAGGCGAGGATGTAAAGGTTTCATCCTTGTCCATTTTCAAATATTTTTTTCTTATTTTATTTTACACGGGATGTATCCAGTTTCATCCTTGTTATGTTTTAAGTTTAAGCCAGGATGAATCCAGTTTCATCCTTGCTATTTTTTTTTTGTCCATTTCACCCATAAAATTTTTTACTCGTCCATTTGAACCGTGTTTTAAATTTTTTTGGACAAATGACCCATTTTCCGATATTTGTATTAAGATAGACCGGAGACCATATAGCCCCAGAATTTTCCCTACAAATTAGTCACGAGACCAATTTCATGGCTTGTGGGAGCAAGAATCGTTAATTAGCCAGCAATGAGAAAGATGTAAATATCATGTCTAAGATAGGGATAACATATTTCTGTTAGTTGCAAAAGCAAGATGTAAATGCCATAATCCCATTTTACAGCAGCTTTCAAAAGCAGCTTGTAGAAAATGTTTTGAGTATTCAAATGAAGAATTCTGTATCAAAGCATACTATTGACTTTCAGAATCCAAAAATTGATAGAAACCAAGATCGATTAAAAAAAGATTGTAATTTAAGTTTGTAATAGAAACAATCTTTGTTTTTACATTTGCTTAAAACTCTTTTTTTTTTTTTAATAAGGAACAAGGGAAACCCTGATGTTTACATGAGTTGATAACGGTTTCCTTGGGACTCTTCAGGCCGGTGATTCAAGTAATACAAAAAGGAATTACCAGGCCATGAGTTTGTTAAACATTCCGCGAGACTTCCTACGCCGGACTTACGGTTAAGCGGTTTTTGAAAATTTGGTATTAAGTTAAGGGTTCTTATTCCTTTCATACAAACATGAAAATTTAGGTTGTTTCCGTCCTGCAACCTTGTGTAGCTTTTCGTTATGTTGTTTACCACTTTCCTAGTAGCTTCAAGGACTTTCAAGTTGTCACCCTCAAGTTGTACTTTCTGAAGATGCAATTGTTGAATCCACTTGATCGTCAGTGAAGCCGCTCTATCCTCTAATTCTTCTCGACTTGTTCCTGCCGTATGAAAGCATCTGGCCCCGGAGTAAGCACCTGAATGATCAGAACAAGTTAGAGCAATGGCAGAATTATTATTATCCAAATCCCATACAACAGCAACATTAATTTTCATAGACATGATTGGTGGATTTGTCATACATTCACTGCTAGCAATGTTTATCTCTTCCTCCTTATCTAAGGACATCTACTTCTAACATTATCCTTGACTAATGAAGTAATATTGTACTTAGTGTATGCTACATTTGGATTAATTTTCCTAAAGACTAGATCACATCTAGTTTTCCAAATTCCCATAATTGTTGCCATAGGGCCAATTTAGTATTCCTTTCTCTTTAATATCATTTCTAGAAAACCAGTTTCTAATCCATCCAATATGTTGTACCTGATTGTTCAAAACAAAATCAATGTTAAAACCAATACTATTAAAAACAGTTAAAGTGAAAACACATTCCATAAAGATATGGGTTAGAGTTTCTTCCTGTTGTTCACACAAAGGAGCACGCCTTGTTTATTTTCGGAATGATTCTTGCAATCCTCTCATTAAGGGGTAAGATGTCGTGTACACATTTCCAAAGGAAAGTTTTAATCCTTGGCATTGTGTTGAGACTCAGACCACCTTGCTCCATATATCACTTGTCATGTTCTTTGCTCGGGTTGACCTGCAGTAGTCACAATCAGTTTGTAGAGTGACTTAGTTGTGAACTTTCCACTTTTTTTTAGGTTCCATACCAGTTTGTCTTCGCCCCCCTCATTGATTCTAACTCCACCAACTATTTCCACTACCTCTACGAAAACAAACTTTCAATAGACTTATATTCCATTTCCACCTTTCTGTGTACAATCAATTAGCTCAGCAACGAAAGTGAACCTCTTGCTTAGTTGATTTAGTGGTTGCAGATTACCCATTACCTCGGGACACCACAAATCCTCCCATATTCTTATATTCTTCCCGTCTCCTATCATCCAAACTGAGTTGTTTCTGATTCTAGGCATTTCTTTATTGATGTTCTTCCAACCCCACGAAGCAGTGTCAGGGCATACCTTTTCACTGTTTAATAGGCTATGATCTGGGTAGTATTTGTGCTTCATTACCTGAGCTAGCATTGTACCAGGATCCTACACAAGTCTCCACGTTATCTTTGCTAACATAGCATTGTTAAAACTCCACAAATTCAAGAACCCCAAACCCCCCATCTCCTTTGGGATGCAAACATTACTCCATGCTTTTATATAAATACCTCTGGATATGGAAACATCTTTTCCCCAGAAGAAATCACGTTGGAACCTGTTGATGTTGTTAATAACTGTAACAGGAATCCTAAAACAATTCATTTGATACATTGGAATAGTAGTAGTACAAGTATGAATTAGAACAGACTTGGCAGCACAAGACATATCATTATTCCAGTTTTGAAGTTTATTTTCGACCCTATCCATAACATTTTGAAAAGACTTAACTTTAGATGGCAGCACAAGACATATCAATATGTTCCGTTTTTCTTAACTGGTGAGAATTTGAAGGTCATTGGGGAGTCTCCAAAACCAAATGAATCCGAGCCCTTGATGCGACGCCTCGTTTATTTCGACAACGGATAGTCTCTAGGACAAAACTTTACTTTCTCGATCAAAAAAAGACCAGACTTTCTTGGCAAGTTTCTTAATACCCCATGTATTGTAAGGGTAATCATCCTGTGTGCAACATGTACTTCACCATCTTCCCTCAAGAACTTTCCGGAGTTCTTGAAAAATCCTGATAAGAGTTCCTTGTGCCTCCTGTACAATTGAATCACATCACACAAAGGCAGTGGAACTGAATCAGGCATTTATTCATCACCTAAGGCGACTGTACTCGCTACGACTCACTATAGCTACTCAGCCTATCTAAATTTACATATATGATCCTTATGTAAATCTTGTACTTACCGATGAGCTCAAAATCTTCTTCACGTAACTTGCGCCAATGCCCTGCATGCGGAAAGTTGTAGATGATGCGGTCAAACTTCATGCCGACTACTTTTGAGTTTGCTGATGCCATGAAATGAACATCAATTTCATGCAAAACCAAGCATCAAGGAGCCGGAGGTAAAAATGTGTAGCGTAGAACTTGGTAACCTTCGTCTAGTGTTACGAGAATTTATGGTTAGACAGATTAAGGACTATCAACTTGTATCAAGTGAAATATGCACAAATTTGTTTAGTTTAATCCGCTAAATGCCCAAATCACTTGGTAATTATAAAAAGATACATACAAGCAAATGAAGAAGAAATTAAAAATCACCTTTGGAATCCAATGAGGTGGCTACCATATTGGAAGCAGAGCCAAAAGCATGTGCTACACAAGATGCAAATGAAAAATCCCCTTCCCCAACTAGTAGTATCTTTTGAGAGCTATTGTAGTGTGTTATCCATCGCATAGATGTAGTACTTATAGTAGAACTATTTCTTTTCTTCTGCTCCTCATCTTCTTTTTCTGGTATTGCTAGTAGCTCTTCGACGTCTGCAGTTGATCCATTTTGTATCGAAAACGGAATTGAAGGCCTATTGTAGTGTGTTATGGTTCCTTCACTACTTTTCTTTTTTCTTTTTGTAGATCGAAGTACTTTTGGTTCAACATCATGATCCTCTCTTTTCTTCACTACTACTTCTTGTGTTCTATGATTTTCTCTTATTTCTCTGGTTGAGATATTCGAGCTAGTTGATTCTCGAATTGGAACTGGGGTTGGTTTTTCATACCACTCGTTTGCCGATGAAAGACAGGCTCTTTCATAGGTGTTTGAGAAAAAGTTGCCCATTTTAAGCTTCTTTACTTTCCCCTTCTTCTTTGCAGAGCATATATATACAACAGTAGTTCTACTCAACCCACCAGTCAAGCCCACTGGTTAAAATTCCAACATGATATCGGACCGGAGGTTCGATCCATATGGGGTGTGTAAGTTGCGGGAATCAAAATGCTTGTGGAGTTTAAAGCAAATGTGAAAGTGAAGCGAAGAAAGTGAAGGAATGATTCTCAACTATTTAAAGTTTGAGGTTGAGTTTACATTGTTTGATTACAGCCCCACCAGAAGTTCACTCGTACTAAAAAGAAGAAAATATGGAATGAAAAAATGAAAAGAGGAGGAATGGAAGATATTGCTCGTGAGAAGGTTCACTTTAAGTTAAAGTAGTTTTGAAAATGTAAAGTACCTAATGTCTCCATGAAATGAGAGTTAGAACGAAAAAGAGAATGAGTAGGGAGTGCACAAAATAATGCACTTTCGAACATGGCATGAGAAAAGCCATGTTGTCACGAGATGCTAATCCTCTACTCGTGGCGAGAATAGCCGAGTGAAGGTTATAGAGAGAAGCCGAGTGAAGGCTAATGGAAGGCAGCGTAAAGGCGGGTCTAGTAAAGGCCGAGACGGTGGGAAGCACCCACTAGGACGCTAGCGGAGAATGTAAAGCTAGCTAAAAGAAAAGAGGATGAAAAACATGATATATGGAGACACTACGTGAGGACGAGGCGATGTCGAAGAGAAGAAATGTCATGGATATGAGAAAAAGAAAAACTACACAACGAGCATGGAAAGCGAAGGATGAACGGCAAATTGGGTGAAGATCGAAACTGCAAATGTAATGGAGATTACAAATTAGGAGGGGATGTTGGAAATTGTAATTTGTAATCTAGAATAATCGAGAGTTTAGATAAGTAAAAAAGTTTCTACATAGTGAATTACCAAAGTTGTGATTAACTAGAGTCAGCTAGTTAGTCGGTGTGTTAGAAAAGGGTCAAAGAAGTCAGTTAAAGAAGAATCTAAAAAATAGAGGAGACCAATTTTGTGCACACTCCTTTAACGAGTGTGCACGTAACAAACGAAGCGTCTTGATTGGTTCTTCAAATAATCGGTTAAGCTAACGTTATTAAATTAGATTTATTTTGATATAATTTAATTAAAATCTTAATTACGGCATTAATATCTAATGCTAATCTAGAAAAAGGAAATTTTCTAGGAGTATATTCCTCCCCATACATTGCTTTAGGAAGTTGCCTCAAATGCGGATGTATCACTCTTGGTTGAGTTTGAGAAGATCGATGGATCTGTATACTTGTGTACATAGATTAGGTCCTCTAATGGATACTCATTCATGATGTGTACATTTAAATTTTTTGATGATTTGTTTAGTTTACAACCTATCAGCACTCACGAAATCAAACTATATTTCCGTGATTCATTGTGTTATTTTTGCAACATGATCAGAAGAACCCTAGAAAAAGGAACCATGAAATCTATGTCATCTTGAATAGTGGCCGAAGGATATGACTGTTAATCATGTATATGAATAATGTATTCCTCCTCCTTCTTCCTTATCTCGCACATTTAATTTCAAACTAATGAGCAATGCGATTATTCATGTCGATCATTTTATATTGAAATTTGAAGGATAATTAACGTTAAGTAACTTCATAGCCAATTTGTTTTAGGTAGTTTGATGATTCTACTCAAATGTTAGCAAACGTATAAATGATCGAGCAACTAATTACCTAATTCCTCTTTTGTAATCGCTTTATTTACGCTAACATATATACGGTTTCCCTTTTTAGATTTCAATTAAATTAAAATAAATACAAACCAAAATTAAATAAATAGTTGACGGCCAGTTTAAACCAACCAATAGGATCATTTTGTTTTGTGCACACTCTTTAAAGGAGTGTGCACAAAATCGCACTCAAATTTTTGATGGGGGCGATTTTGGATGGGGCCATGGGGGACCAGTAAAAAGTGGCCACTTGTCAATCTTAATCAACTGATTTTAGCTAGTTAATTTATCAGGAAAGGGTATCTATGGAATTTACTTGTAATTAATCTTCCTCGTATAGTAGAAATTCTGTGATTTTTTTTGATCGGGAAAAGGTTTACTAATTTGATTAACGATAGTCAGAGACCTTGATAAAATAGAGAAAACTAAAAATATTGATACTGCTACTGCCATTGACAACCACCTTGTGACCTTGAGATGATTATCACCATTAATGGAGAAGTAAAATAAAATTAACACGTATTTCAATCTTTTCAGCGAAGCAAAGCTCACTGGTGCTCCTTGATCACACGAAGAAAATAATAATGACGGCCAAAACTAATAACTGTCGGGACTTTGCTGGCATCAAAATATTTGTTAAGATGAAAATCCAAAATCATAAAAGTAAACCTAATCTCTTAAACCGGATCCAAAATCAGTAAATAAAAATCCAAATCGAACTCACAGTTTTAGGCTTTTAATTATTTAGATTTTCTTCGCCTGTTCTATCTTACAACTCCATGGATATGAAGAGAGGTTTTCCTCCTTCGTATCTTTCATTAGTATAGAAAAACTAAAAAAAGGAAACCAACTGCCTATATTTCCCTAAACACCCTTTTCATAAAAGTTAGTAGTGTAATTAGTTTAGAAAACTTATAGACAAATGGCAGTTTTCTATTAGTCCCCCATGGCCCCATCCAAAATTGTCCCCATCAAAAAATTTCTCAAAATAGAGATAGTCTAGAGGTTCTGTAACGTGTGAAATAAAGTAAGGTTGGTCAAATGAGTTTTCTAGAGTAAGAGAGTTCTAGAGGGAACTAGAGTGTACAGTAGTCAGTCTTGTATGCCTATAAATAGGCATTTGTAGTATCATTCTATGTAGTCAATATCGGCCGTATCGGCCGATATATCGGCGAAATTTCGGATATCGCTCTTGGAGCGATACGATAAACAATGTATTGGCGATACGATATCTACCCGATAATATCGGCCGATATGTGCCGATACGAAATTTTCCAGATAATCCAGTATTGGTTATTTTAGTTATTTTCGGTAAAGAAGAGGGAAGGGATAAATTGCTAAAACTCGATCCAAGATATAGTTCTTCAGCCGAAAAACTGAATTGAAAGGAAAAGAGGTCAATGTTCTTCAGAAATTTAGTTCAACAGATCATGTTATTCTTTTCAATCTCATCAGTGAGAATCTCATTCTAAGGAATGAACTTTTGATTATTGATCTTCTTCATCTAAAATTCAGAGATTATTGGCTAACAAAAGGTTGGGGTTTTGAATCTTTTGATAATTACTCTCTTTATTTGCTTTGATTATGATTTTTTTGTGTGAATAATGGTTGATTTGTATGGGTAACAACCTTTTCCCAGCATATACAGACAGTTTGTATGTTTAAGTTGCAGTTTCCTAGCCTGTAGGAAAGGCCATCTGTTGATGTTGATTGCAGGGGACAAATTTGTGTGATTGATGTTGTTCCGTGTCTTGAATCTTGATTGTTTTGTTAACGTAGATGTTCATAATTGTGGCTTAAGTGAATTAGAGTTAGTTTTATGTATGTTTAGTTTTGCCCATCTACCTTAGTTTGGCTTTACCACTGAAAGTTGTAATTCTACAATAGCCATTTGGTGATTGTGTTACTATTATATTTGTCTTTAAAGTTGGAACCGATATTTCAACGATAATATCTCCGATATAAAGTTGTACCAGTGTATCGATCCCGATCGAGATAAACCGATATCCGATATTAACTACATTGATATCATTTGTAATTTGTAAGAACCACGAAGTTAATAATAAGATAGAGTTTTGAGAGTTTGAGAGTTAGTCTTGCTTCATAGGAGCTCTGTATGAGCAATCCAATTATGCTTATATCTCTGAAGTTTCATATTAAAATTCCAACAAAGTAGGCATATCACCAGGAATGTAAAATTTTCTTACCTCGTCAAATTATGGAAATCATATACAATATTCTTACCTAAATCATATAAATGATTTAAGATTTAAAAACCCAAATAAAAAAAAGAAAAAATTGTGATTAATTAAATCCCGTTTGATCATTTATAAGGGTATGTTTAGAGGTGTAAAACGTGTCGGCCCGGCACAGCCCAGACCACGAAGTCACGTGCTTAGCGTGTTGCGTGCTGGGCTGGGCTGTGCCGGAGATTCAGACGTGATGTGCTAAATGGCGTGTCGTGCTGTGTTGTGCCAGAAAAATTAACGTGTTGTGCCGTGTTGTGCTGTGCTAGCACACTTATTTTATGTTCTCCAAAATAAATATTTTTGAGATATTTTAGTTAGTACATGTATTATTATAGAAATAAATTAGCATAACGAAAATAAAATGTCAGAAATTGGCTAAAACAATGATTTTTTTGTGAAATATGCATCAAATGTGATGTATTGTGTAGTATTTTACGCATGACGTGGCGTGCTTTCTTCGCGTGATGTGTTGTGTTGTGACACGTGCTAACACGTGCCGCGTGTTGTGCTGTGTCGTGTGCCTATTTTTTCTGGCACAACACAACACATTAAACAAACGTGTTGTGCCCGTGCTGGGCCTGTCACGTGTTGTGTCGTGATGTGCTCGAATTTTAACGTGTTGTGTTGTGCCATAAACGTGCTGGCTCGTCCCAATTTACACTACGTAAGTTTACAAATTACCTAGTGGTAGTTCTTTTTCTTCTTTGATGGATTTAAGTTCTTCTTAAGATGTTCTTCAATGGCAATAGAAAACGAAACAAAACAACTACCCCATAGCAGAGAGAAATCCTGCAAAACAAACAAATCCACCCATGTCAACGCCACATCAGTGATGGGTTTAATGGTGGGTTCGACTGGTGGGCTAAAAAGAATTATTGTATATACAATTAGGGGTGTGCATAAAATCCGTAACCGCGGATTTCATCCGCAACCGCCGCAACCAATCCGCAAGAGTCTTTGGGCTGGACACGTGTGAGTTTTCAAATCCGCAAGGTTTAGCGGTTTGGTTTTGTAAATCCGGGGATTCACCCGCACCATAGGTTATAACAAAAAAAGATAAATCCCGGCAAAACAAAGCTTATGAGCCTCCGGCCGGTGCCATGTATTTTGCTATTTAACCTAACGGGGTTTGCTTTGAAATGAAACGAACTGAAGTTCCCCTTCGCTCAATTTCATGTTAGTTTCAGTCCAAATATCTTTTGATTTTTTTGAATGGTGTTCATATCTACATTATGGAATTCTCCTTTCGGCTTATTAGTACCTGAATATTGATTCTACTCCAAATCAGTTACTTTGTTTTTCATTATTATGCACGCAAGTTGTTTGATGAAATGCCTAGCATAGCATGTCCAAAAATTCCCTCACCGATTTTTTTTTCTTCTGACTAAATCCGAGGTTAAACCGCATCCGGTCCGCATTACTCGGCGATCCGCGGATGTAAAATCCGCGGGTGATTGGGACGGTCACGGTTTAATTTCCCAAATCCGCAACTTTGACGGTTTGGTTGCGGGTGACCCCTAATCCGCAACCGTCCGTCCGTTGCACACCTCAATATACAATGCATATTCATGACTCTCAGCAACGGATCCAGGAATTTATGTTTGGGTGGGCTAATTTTTTTTTTCTCGAACTCTCAACTTAATTTGTCTCAACTGCAAGAATGATAACCGCGGTAATATACTTAAAGCTGAGTATGTGTATGCCACACGATCTCTTTTCCTTGGAGCATAAAGCTTTGAATCAAATTTTTTCACCTTGTAACTAATATTAGGGAGGAATAATTTGCGTATCGAAAATAATAATTCTGATTTATTTAGCGGCCGAAGGCCGCTCAATTTTTTTCTAGTTTTAAAGGTTATTATAGGGATGCAAAAATATTTGGAGTTTGTACATATACGCATAATAGTCATGACATATTATATTTTTGTCTCATGAATACACTGCATTTTTAGATTATACATAGATATACATAAAATTGTAGTCACTTCATAGAAGAAAAATGAATTTTTGGACAAACACTTGCTTTTTTTTCTTTTTTTAAAGGTGGACAAACGCTTGCTTAGTTAAGGACAAGACACCCCCATTTGACACACAGTTTTATTTTATCAAACTGACATGTGTAAGTGAGCCCATTCAATACGATTTTAAGAAACATCATGAATACTTGTTTTTCCCTATAGCCTTTGAACGGTTGAGATGCTATTCAAAAATTAATCCATGCGGGACAGGGTTCCAAAATCTTCTGATTTCTTCCCGCGGAATCATATCTTAACAATTAATGGGCTAATTAAAATTTACACCTGGGCTAAATTTTACAAATGTTAAAAATTACACTAACAAAATATCTTTTTAGAAATTTGGGGGTGGGCTTCAGCCTGGGTAAGCCACCCCCTAACTTCTGGTATATATCCTATTAACTACTCCCTCCGTTCTTTTTTTAGGATGGTTTTGTTTTTAGAGAAAATTAAGGAAATTAAGAGAACTAATCATTGGAAGTGGTCCTCATGACACTTGTCAATAAAAAAGTGAAGTGAAATGGTCCCCATGACACTTGTCAGTAAAAGAAGTAGAGTGGAATGGTTCACATGACACTTGTCATTAAAAGAAGTTAAGAGAAAAGTGGTCCCATAGAACTAAAGTAACATTTGACTTTCCCAATTAGAAAACCACCCTACTTTTTTGAAACATCGATTTATAGAAACCAGCCTATTAAAAAAGAACGGAGGGAGTAGTAGTTAATTCCCCGGGAAATGAAACAAGTTTCGAGTAACAAGATGAAGCAAGGGCATAGTAATATTACATGCACTTAAAGATTACTAGTACTTAGGTATCAGGCGGGCATGGCTTTGGACTTTGGTTTTCAATTATTCGTTCATCTTTGGGAAGAAAATATACAATGGATTATAACCGATTCTTCATGGGGTCCATGGGTAATTGCTCCATGTAGGTTCAATAACCTTAATTTGTAAATCAGTTGAAGTTTTGTCCAAACAGGCAATTTGATTTGATTTATGTTGCCCATACTTGAGGGATTGATTATGGGTTAATGTTGATGATTGGGCCGACCGAGCGAAGCGAGGGAGGACCTTTATATGGCCATTTTTTTGTAAAATCTAAGTGATCAATTACCACAAAAAGATTGGAAATAGTTAAGTATAAAACCAAAAATGTCCCTCCCTTTTAGTCCAATTACTATAACTCCTTATGTATCCTATCTTTTCAAGGGTATAATTGGCAAACCAAACTTTAATATAACATATCTAAAACTCCGTGCCTTGGAATTTTACAAATTTTATCTCGTTGGAAAGGTTATAAAAAACTCTACGCAACGAGTACAAACAACAATATTAAATTTGAAGTTTTTGCGAAAAATTCGAAGGTATTTATTATTTTAGGCATAATTTTAGAAAATTAAATGTATATTCATTATGCAAACCATCACAAAGGATACATAATACTCCCTCCGTCCCCTATATATAGGCGGAAAAGTTGAATTCTCTTAGAATAAGAAATTTTTTGGTTTTTATAAATTTCCCTAATGTTGACTGATTTACCCTCATCACTTCCAATACATTTATCTTGGGAACATGGAAAAAATCAATAGAATAAGAGTTTATATCCACTAAAATATTAAAAAGGTGTAATTATTCTTGGGAATTACTAAAAGCATTAACTAAACTTGTTAATGTCACACTCTTTAATAAGGCTAAATATGGAAGAAATCACATTGGAATTGGTTCTATGCCTATCGATTGGGACTAAAGAATTTTAATTCTCCACCTTTATATTAGGGACGGAGGGAGTACTTTATGTAGCAAAATTTTGGTTTATGCATCAACTAATTTTCCGTTGCAATTAATAAAACGATGTACTCCCTCCGTTTCAAGAAAAATGATACTTTCATTTTAGGCACAATTCTCGAAAATTGAATGCATAGCCATTATGCAAACCACCACAAAGGATGCACAACATATCATGCAACCATATTTTGATTTATGGATCGACTAATTTTCCGTTTCAGAAAAAGTGATACTTTCATATCCCGTTTCGGGAAAAGTGATACTTTCACTCCGTTTCGGGAAAAGTGATACTTTCGCTCCGTTTCGGAAAAAATGAAACTTTCGTTCCGTTTCAGAAAAAGTGATACTTTTTCTGAAACGGAAAGTATCACTTTTTCTGAAACGGGACGAAAGTAATCGTAGACAAACCCCATCTTCAGATTCTTCTTCGGTCGGCCTTTCCACCTTTCCACCGTGGCAACTGTCGTACTAGTGTAACAAAACAATCCAAAAACGCAAATTAGACCAGAAAAGCTGAGGTATCAGCAATTAAATTTCATTCTGCAACTAAGCATAAAACTGACTCGCAAGTAGTATTGAAAGGATTATTCACTGACATGGAAATCACATGTGATCTCTGGTTACGATCATAAATCATCACAATTGATCCATGTAGACAGTTGTGCCTCGACTAAACTACCGTTACATTGCTCGCTAATCGTCTCTTTGGTTTATTACGCTTAACCTAATTTAGGAGAGAATTTGTAGGTTCTTGGGCAATCTCCAAAACCAAAAGAATTTTTACATCTTATGCTACTGCCTCTCCTGTTGATGTATCCTGGATAGTCAGCCTGTTGGAACTCCACTTTTTCTATCAAACGAAGACCAGCTCTCTTGGCAAGCTTCTCTGCGCCCCATGTATTGTATGGATGGTCATCCCTGAGCGCAACGTGCACTTCACCATTTTCCCTCAGCATCTTGCTTGAGTTCTTGAAAAATCCCAATAATAGTGATTTGTGCATTCTGCAAGCACACACATTATTCACGTCAGACATATTGAGGGGAATGAAGTATCATAATCAACATGGCATTGATATTCAGCTCACCTGGATAATAGGCCGTGTTATTAAGATGTATGCACATGTAAACATTGACAAGTTGTTACTGATAGTTGATACTTACAGGATTAAATCTTCATCTTCTTCACGTAACTTGCGGAAATGGCCTGCGTGAGAAAAGTTGAAAATGATGCGGTCAAACTTCATATTCTCTAATTCTGTGTATGATGATGCCGTCAACTTCATGCAGAATCAAGCATCCCAGTTCCAGAAGGTCATCAATGTTCGTTTCAGAACTCGGTAACCTTCTCCATAGTGTTTCTGTAGATTAAATAAATATATATGTTCACATATACACTCTCAATACAAAATAAAAAAAGAAGAAAAAGAATCACCTGCGGAATCCAAAGAGGTGGCAACCATATTGGCAGCAGAGCCAAAAGCTTTTGCTAAACAAACTGAGAATGAGAAATCCCCCTCCCCTACAAGTAGTATCTTTTGAGAACTTGCTGTAATGTGTTATCCATCTTTCGGTAGTACTACTACTTTCCAATGGATTGTCTTCTTTCTGCGTCAGTGCTGCTACTTATGTGGCTTCATGTTCGTCATTAGATATTGTTCTCTCTTGAATGTTCTTCTTATTCTCCCCAGACATTAACTTGTACCTAGCGTTGTGATTCTTGTGAAGACCTAAACAAGCAAGAATATTTGAGATAATGTTGCCCATTTGTTACATCTTCAACTAGTAACTGTTCTTCTTTTCCAGCCTAGATGTGTCTAACAAGTTTGGCTGTGGCAGGCAGCTGTATATGTATATCCAAATTAAGTGTCTTTTGTACTTCTAGTTAAAGTGCATGAATTCCCATATAAATAGAATTTATTTCCTTTGTGTAATTACTAATTACTGGTACAAAACTTATCACCTTCCTCAAGAAGGATAAGAGAAGATGAAGAAACAAGGAGTTCTAGAGCTCTAGTAGTGGATAGTATTTGCGCACATTATTTATTGACGAGTAACTGGCTAGCCGCTAGACTAACCAGACTTCCAGTCCCACCTTAAAATAAAAAAAGAAACAGAACTCCCCCAGCATGGCCACTGGCCAGCATGTGTATTCTATATTCAAAGACTTACTACAACAGTTTTGAAATGCCAAAAGCAAAGCAATTCAAACCCAGCTTTCATTTTCTCTTCTGCTACCGCTTCATATTTAACCGCTTCATATTTCTTTTTCCCAATTCAAACCCAGCTTTCACTTTCTCTTTTTCCCAATCTCAAAATGAAACTTGGTGATTGGTTGGTCCCATAACTTCCCTCTTTCCCAAACAAAAGCTTCTTTCTTTCTCTTTTCTCTTGGGCTTTTTGGCCCACTTTGTTTCTGTTGATCCTTTCTTGTTCTTCTTTAACTCATTTGAAAATAACATATTTCATAGCCTCATTCCTTGCTTCAGAGGTTTTTCTTCATAACTTCACTTCTTCTAAGATGCTTCCCCTTCCTCCTGCTCACAAGCAAAGCAAACCCTCTGCTCTTAATCAAATTATCCTATCTAAAGAGACCATGAGTTATTCTCACCCCCACCATCAACAACAAATTCCAGTTCCAGAGCCCAACGTCAGGAAATCACATAAACCTATCTTACTCCGACCACGGCGTACCAACCCAATCATCTGGTGTGGTGCTTTTTTATGCATCATTTTTAGTATCATCCTAATAGTGACCGTAATTGCCATCTTGATCATCTTCATTGCTGTTAAACCAAAACACCCATTGTTTGACGCCACTGCAGTAAGCCTGAACAGCATTTACCTCGATTCACCAGAGTATTTCAACGGTGACTTCACCTTCCTAGCCAACTTCTCGAATCCAAACAGGAAAATTGATATAAGGTTTGAATACTTGGACATAGAGCTGTACTTCCATGACAGGCTTCTTGCAACTCGATCTCTGAAACCTTTCACTCAAAGAAAAGGAGAAGCGAGACTGGAGGCGATTCACATGATATCAAGTGAGGTTTACCTGCCTCTGAATTTATCCACAGAGCTGAGAAACCAAGTCCAGACAAACAGAGTTCAGTATAACATTAGAGGGACATTCCGAGTTAGAGCTAGTTTGGGTCTCACCCATTTTTCTTACTGGTTACACGGAAGATGCCTGCTTGAGATGACTGGACCACCAACTGGTGTTCTTATTGCTCGTAGTTGCAGAACGAAGAGATGATATGGTACAGATTATGTTCTTGTTTCTTCTAATTGATCAAATATTCTTCTTCTCTTTCATCTTTGGGGATTTAAACATGAAAGAATTCGCACATTACATGCAGGCCGAAACCTTGTAGAGAAGATTGTTAATTTCATATATCATATGGGTTCTGATAATCAAGTGGCAAGAGGGTCTTTTAAACATAGATATTCAGTTTCTTCTTGTATTTGATTTACAATATTGTTAATGATCCAATGTGAAACATCCAAGAAACACCAACTAATCCAACACATATAGGACAATCTAAAGTCTTAAACATTTCCTTCTCCATTACATGCTTAAGGCAACTATCAGACAGAACTTTATTTGTAGGACTTCCGTAAGGGAGTAAAAAACTGTTTTGAAGTTTGAATATGAACTCTTTTGTTCTTTCAGTGCTGCTAGGAGTTTGCACCTTTCATTGAGTTGCTAACTACAGATCCTGACTGGTAATATGTGTTCAATTACTAAACCAGATACATTCACAGGATAATTGATGCTAAGTTGCTAACTACAGTACTGATTAGAAATTCAATCACCCAGAGGAAAGGACATTAAGGTTGTTTTATCGATGTACTACTCTTTATAACTAACACTAAAGTGTTTGTTCCAATATCTGTTCTTTAGTAAATTCCATCAAAAAGATTTATATTGTCTAGGAATCTTTAAAACAAAGCACAATATGACAATATCAACATTGTAAAACCGGTCGGAACTAAAGCAAAAGCTTATTGACTGTGAATAATGAACAACACTTACAGAACCAAACAAAGTAAACAATAAAAAAGCAGATGACACACAAATTAGCAAGAAAATTACTTATAACTCACTTTCGCATTCAAGATATAATTGTTTAAAATGTATCACATTTGTAAATTGCGTATAATAAATTATTCAGATATGAGAACACTAGAAACAGAACCTTTTATGTGTTTTTCCATTTCATTTGCCATTAACTTCAGCTGGTGTTTTTGCAACAATTGATAATGCGTGCAATCCACTTTGCAACTCCTCTTGCAAAAGATCATAAACAAGTCGATGCCGTTTCACCAAACTCTTGCCATCGAACTCCTTAGATACAACTCTAACATTAAAATGTGTCTCACCATTAGCATTCCTTCTAACACCAGCATGACCAGCATGCTGATAAGAAATATCTTCAATCTCCAATTCAACAGGAGCAAGTTCTTTTTCCAATTTCTCCTTTATTCTTTCTCCTCTACTCTTCAAACCCACACTCCCATTCGTCTCGTCTTCACTTTCCACTTCTTCAGTCTTCTCCTCGACCTCAATTTCATTGTTCTCTATCTGGTTTTCACTACCCAATTCAGCACTATCTACAGAACTGCTGCTCTCTTGTTTCTGAGATTCTATGTATAACTGTACAGCTTTATTCTGCATTAATCTCAACATATTCAAGAACCCATTGTTCCTAGAAGGAGTAAGACTCTGGTTCAGACCAAGTAAAGTAACAAAATCAGGAGTAACTTTCAAAATCTGAGGAACTGGTAAACCAGAAAGACCTTGAATAAGTAAAGCAGCAAGACCTTTAGTAAGAACTGAATCAGAATCAGCTTCAAACAAAACATTCTCTTTGTTTGAATCTAAATAAGCTCTAACCCATACTTGCGAAACACAACCTTTAACTTTGTTTTCTTCTGTTTTGTATCTTTTATCTAATGGTGTAAGTTTTTTTCCATAGAATAAGAGCTGTTCATACTTTTTCTTTGGTTCTTCTACTGTTTGGAATAGTTTTATGATGTCTTGGAGGTTTTGTGGAAGTTCTTCAATGGGTTGAAGAGAAGTGGAAGTATTTGAAGATGGTGATGATGAAAGTTTTGTGGTGGGTAGTTTCTGGATTGAGATTGATGAATAGAGAGATAAATTGGTGGGGAATTTTGGTGATTGGACTACTAGGGTTTTAAGAACTGGGAATTTTGGTTGGAGAAGGAGTGGGATTTTGGGGGGTAATATTCGAAACGAAGAAGAGATCGACATGATTGAAACTAGGTTTTGGCTGAGGAAACGGAACTGAACTCAGAGACTTTGGGGAGAGTCGGAGAGAGATGGGGGGATTGTTGGGGGACTTTTGGGTGTGGATACCTCTGGCGGCGGTCTATATCGGTACAGTAGAGCTCGAGTATCCATTCGGTGCTGGGCTATATCGGTAAGAAGGGTCCAAGATTCCAAGGTGTGCTGTGAGCTACAGGCTCATGTGCCTTGATTTTGATGATTACACCCTATCTATGCAGTATAAGTCCTACTCTTATGACCATGCCAAAATATTTTTTTTTTGACATACCGGCTGGCATGGCAAATGAGTTGTGCTACTATGGTAAAAGAGTTGAGTGATGGAATTTCTAACGAGTGATATTGTCAACAGTGCCAGCGATAAAGATTCTATTGTCGGATATAATGTTAATATCATTCGATTTAATGACCAACGCCAACGGTTAGTCCTTTCTCGCCTATAAATAGGTAATTCTTAGACTAAATTTTTATACGAAAATTTTCTCTATTTCTCTCTTTCTCAATCTATTTTTTTTTTCAGAATTTCTCGAATGGCAAAGTTCCAAACCAAACTTGATTCGGCAACACATCTTGACTTTGTGAAAACTACTGTCAAACCCATTTGTCAGTTTTTTTTCACCCTCAAACCCACGGACGTGAAACTTTATGTGCGCACCATTTTCCATAAAAAAATTCTCAAAGACCCAAATTTAAAAGAAAATGGTTTTCGTGTAATAATTAAGCTACTAATATTAGATATTATCTCAAAGTAATAAACTTTAAAAACTATAAGACCAAGCATTATGGGAGAGGGTATCCCTTCCCCATCCCTCAATTTCCCTCAAAAAAAGAAAAACCAAGTGTTATGGTCTTCCGTATCCCTACTCATGTAGGGATATCCCTCACTTTCCCTACATGGAGGATCACATCCGATCCGTCTTCAGGAAGGAAATCATACGACTACTCAGTAGCCGTATTTTTTTACACTTTACGGCTACTCCATAGCCGTTACATTTTACACAGCTACTGAGTAGCCGTTTCTGGTTTTTAAGGATTTACCTTAAAACTTTCCTTTTTCACTCTTTTTTTTACTAAAACTCATTTTTTACCTATTATATCTCCTTTTTACCTATTATATATCTTTTTTTTACTCTAAAATATCTTTTTTACCTAGACAACTATATTCCCATTGAAAAAAAAATGGAAAAAAAATACGGCTACTGAGTAGCCGTTTGGCACTATTCATACGGCTACTCAGTAGCCGTTTCGTGTAGGGAATGGAAAGAAGGGTATCATAGTGAGACTGCCTTCCTTGTGCTATCTCTTCCCTACATATGAGGATAGGGAAGGGATAACACCCACCATAGTGCTTGGCATAAGAGGGAGATATTTCTTATTAAGCTTATAAGAAAATGGGATGATCCCAAAACCTAGTCTCAACAAGCCTATTTATACAAATCTTGAGCTGGTGATTCCATAGCCACCACATCACAAGATATGTCATTATGCATGTTGTAAAAGCATGCAATGATTACAACCACTAGCTTTTGTTGTTGGATTCATGCAAAACTTTGAATGCCAAAGTACACCCAAGTAGGAAGGTGTTAAGATACCACGCTAGCCATCATAGGAGTGAATATACACCCTTGTTAATTACATATTATTTCGTTTTTTTTCTCATTTTTCTTTGTTTTTTTGATTTCTTTAGAAACAGCTGATTCTCCGCACGGAGTAGCTAACATGGGGATTTTTTCAGCAGAAGAACTTCAATTTCATGAGTTGGTTATTAGGTTTCATCATTTCTTTGTGGTTTTAGGATTTTTTTTTATTTCGTTTTAATTAGATCTGGTTTCTCATCTTTATTGGAATACTCTTAGTCAAATCGAAACTTTAAATCCTTCTTATGATTTTGTAATTGCTGTTGATGCTCTTTATATTTAAGAATTTGTTGGGAATCCTGTTTCTACATTGAAATCTCCTTTTCTGATACTGGTTTTATTTTGTTATGTTATGAAATTAGGTCACTCAAGCTCATGTATTTTTTGGGCAATTATGTGAAAATATTTTTGTTGTTGAGAAAGTTCCTCATGAAGATTTTCATTCAGAGTATGCTTTTGAAGAAGCTGATGATTACGTAAGAAAATGACGAATTGAGGAAGATAGTAAAGTGATTTCAGGTGACATTTGTTAGGGGATGGAATTTTTTAGGGGGTTTTTGAATTTTATATGCTTTTTAAGGCTGTTAATTAAAATTGTGTTGTGCTCTCAATTGAGATGGTAATAAGCATCAGAGTCTTACCCATCAGAAAATGAGTTAATTATTCCTTGTGCAGAATGCATTTTGGGTTTATACACCTTGTGGTGTGGACACTTTAGCGACTTCCATTACACATATTTTGCTTCACAGTCTTTGCATTTATCGGATATAGAAGACGACTATGGATAGTATAGTTCAAAGGTTTTATTTGAGGTCGAATTAATACAATTACTTTTAGGGTATGTTGGCTACATATTACTGTTTTTTTGGTTACGGGTAGGTATATCCTTATTTGCTGGATAAGAATTTTTTAGCACTGCAGCATTCTTGTTTGCTAGAAGTTCAAATAATAGGTTGCCTACTTTCACATATGTTTCTCTACCCTTTTTCACATCTACCAATCCATTTGCGGCATTTACGGTAGTTTCCCCTCCTTTGTTTACCTGTTCATTTTTTAAGTCTTCTGTTCACATCTGCTAAGGCTACATTCACTCCGATGCGCCCATTTGTATTTACTTGACCATTCTTTAAATCCACATTGATCTTTCCTTCTCGCTCTACATTAGCCGTCTCATATGGCCCAATTGCATGGCAGTTGATCGAGTTTTGAAACTCTTAATTCTATCTCTCGTGTACACATGTGTTTGGCCAGTATTTAGTTAGTACGTACTTAATAAGTTACCAACTACATATACATGAAAAACATGAAAAAGAGTTACGAATTGCCTTGGTTGTGGCCTTGGTTGTGGTTGCTATTTCCACCCTTATAAGAAGAAGAACTACAAACAGATTTTCATTTTTTTTTTCATTTGGACTTATTGTATTGATTATTTGAACAAATGATACTTTTTATACTGTAAGAACTATTGTGCATTATACTATTTATTTTCTTGTTTTTTTTTTGTGTCAATGGTGTTATATTATTGTATTTGTATTATTTTTTTATGATGGCTACATAACCTGTTATGCAACCTAGAAAATGGTAGCATAATACATTGTGCAGTCATTTTTTGTTGCATAATTTGTTATTCAGTTTAGAAAACGGTTGCATAATGCATTATGCATCAACTTTTCTGTTAGCACTCAACCAAAATATGGTTACATAGCATGTTATGCAACTATATAACTATCTACATAACAATATACAATCAAGAAATTAACTGCATAACGCATTATGCAGCCGCTTTTAGTTAAGCCTAAAATAAAAAAAATGGCTGCGTAGTATATTATGCATCCGAGAAAAAGGCTTATGAAAGTACAAAAATCGATGCATAATTCGTTATGAATCCTTTTTTGTTGGAATATTATTTTTGAGCAATATACATCGGTTTAATGGTTGTGTAACCAAGTTAATAAATGCATGAACAAAAATATGGTTGCCAAATTAATTGCGCAATCATTTTTTCCTGTTGGAATATTATTTTTAGGTACATACATCGTTTTAGTAGTTGTATAACCAAGTTAGTGGATGCTTAAACAAAAATATCTTTTCCATAATGTGTTATGCGTCCTTTATGGTAGCTACATAATGTATTATGCATCCTTTGCGGTGTATGCATAATATGTTATGCACCTTTTTGGTGGCTGCATAATGAAATTTCGAAAATTTTGCCTAAAAGAACAAATCACCTCCGACATTTTCGTAAAAAACTTAAATTTGATATTGTTGTTTGTACTCGTTGTATAGATCTCTTTAAAAGCTTTTCAACGAGATAAAATTTGTAAAATTCCAAGGCACGATTTTTTATAAAAGTTATATTCTAGTTTGCTTGCCAATTATACCCATGAAAAAATAGGATGCATAACCAGTTATGTAGATATTTTTTATAATTTCAAATAATTACGAGTGTAATAGAAACTGAAAAATATTTTAGGCCTGACAATTAGAACAATATTTTTTTTTTTCAATTGGCCATTATATACCCTAATTTCCCCCTTGACTTTTAAACAACCCATCTGGAGTAGTACTTGAAGGTGTTGTTAAGAAGATATGTAATAGTTATAAAGAAATAGGTAAAAAGCAACGAAGTCTTCAAGTTTTGGATATTAACCAACTCAAACCTGCAGCTAAGAAAAGGCAAAGAAGAGTTCAAGGCAAAGAAAATCAAGTCAAAGCAAATTTGAACGCAAAGAAGAAGATATGTAATGACCCGTCCCTCCACCGATACTGTCCCCACTTAACCACTGCGGTAATTCATCCAGCAGCAGCTTCCCGAGAGGTCACACATCTTGCGACTACTCTCGGCCGAGCATGCTTAACTGAGAAGTTTTTTTTCCACAACTTAGTCAAGTGAGCCCATCAGGCCTCGGTGTAATGTTGACGTTTCTTGCCTCTTTTGAGACTAGTATCTCACTGGATGAATTACCGGAGTAGTGTCGTTAAAAATCCTAGAGTACTGGATAACCGCAGTGGGTAAGTGAGAACAATATCGGTGTTAGTTGGGATACAATTAGGGACGGGTCGCTTGTGCTCGGATGGTAGAGTATGTTGGGCGGTTATGCCAGATACTGGTCTCACAAGAGGCAAGGAACGTTTACATTATACCGAGGCATTTTCAGCAAAATTGGCTCCAGAGTTGGTAGAAGACTCTGCAGTTAAGCGTGTTCGGGCGGGAGTAATCCAGGGATGGGTGATTGCCCGGGAAGTTTCTACTGCATTATCGCAGCGATGCCCGTTGGAAACCCCACACTGTCGGATGACCGCAGTGGCTAAGTGGGACACTTTCGGTGGAGGGACGGGTCATTACAAATGGTATCAAAACTGACGACGGGTCGTACGTTGGACGGATTGAGTCAGGTTCTAGTCTCATGAGAGGTAGGGGACGTCGGAGATCGGGGTTTGGATATATTCTGGAGTCGAGGAAGACTCCAATTTAAGGTGCTGGTATTTTAATACCCCGGTATTTCGGCAGTGGTTGGCCGATGGAATATAAGTAATAGTTTGTCCTTTCCTATCATCGGGGCCTTTTCAGCATAATTATCTCCAGAGTTGGCAGAAAACTCTGCAGTTAAGCATGCTTAGACGGGAGTAATCCAGGGATGGGTAACCTCCCGGGTTGTTTCTGCTGGATAACTGCAGCGACGCCCGTTAAAAACCCCACCTACCGGATAACCGCAGTGACTAAGTGGGGAGAGTATCAGTGGAGGGTCGGGTCATTACAAGATAAACAAAGAAAACTCAGTTCATGAGCGCATTGATTGAAAGTTATGTGAAATGAAGAAGATGACCAAGATGAAGAACATTGTCCCATGTTTCTATTTTTAAAATTCTATATTTTAAATTATTATTATCTAGTTTTATGTCATGTAAAATGACTTTTAATACTTTATTCGAAGTTTATATCAATTCGAAAATTTGCCTTCTTATTGTTAAAAATTAATCTTATATTTCATTCCTAACTCAGTCTTACATTTTAATTTTAACTAATAAAGTAAGAAAATATTAAAAACTTCTACTAAGTAATATATTAAGTAAAAAATTTCATCACCAAGAGAATAACGAAGCTGAGAATATCCAAAAACAAAGTACTCAAGCACGAAGCACAGAAAAGGAAAAAACTAAAACAAAGAACACCCTAGGCTAATTAGCACATAATAGCCTCCAAATTATTCAAAACCATCTCTAAATTCACACCACTAAAAAAATTTGTTCCTGTACACCCATTGTAGATTAGCACCTTCACATTGTTGATTCATAGGATTATATTTTCCACAGAAACATCTTGAATTTCTCTCCAACCACGTAGACCACCAAATCGCAAACGGAATTAAATCCCAAATCTTCCTCCTTATATTAGAGCTTGTACCCTTCTTCCTGTTCCACTCCCAAATAGTTTGCCTAATCGATTCTTGAAAACCCACTGTAAATTATAACTCTTCAAGAAGTAAAGCCAAACATCTCTAGTGGTTTCACGGTGTAAAAAGATATGATGATTTGAATCACCTGCCTTTTTGCACAACAAACAACCATTGACTAGAAAGGAATTTCTATAGGTATCCATAGTTGGGGTAACAACATAACATAAATTCCACACGAAAAAAATTACCTTTTGTGGGATTTTTGGATTCCAAAGACTCTTATAGGGGAACAAAATCAAACCATCATCCTCCAAAGCTCTATAACACTCTTCTACGAAAAAGGCTTCCCGCCCTTGAGCCAAACTCTTACATCACCACCACTTCTAGTTTTAAAAGTTGATATTAGATTTAAAATATGGGCCACATCCTCAATTTCTCAGTCTTTCAACTGACCGTAAAAAGCTAAATTCCAACTAATTTCATTGCTTATATCCACACACTCCTGAATGGTTGTATCTTGCACTCTACTGATTTTGTAAAGTGCAGGAAATAAAGCTTTCAAAGATTGTCCATTCACCCACAAGTCCTTCCAAAATAACACCATGTCACCAGAATTCACTTGCAAAGTAGTATTTTGTTGCACTTCACTATTACATTTTAAAATACCGGCCCATAGACTTTTTCCCACTAATTTGTTAGAAGGATTAGGAAAAAAAACATTTACATTTCCACCAAACTTAGAATGAATTATTTTTCTCCAAAAAAGCATGTCGTTCACTTCCGTACCTCCATATCCATTTAGCATGCAATGCTTTATTCATAATCATAAGCTTCTTGATTCCAACTCCCCCTCCTTCCTTGGAGATGCTCAATCTTTTCCAGCCTACTCACCCCTTCTTAGGTTTATTATTGATCGATCCCCAAAGAAACTTCCTCATTATTCTCTAGATGCTTCTCCACCGACTTAGGCATCTAAAATAATGACATATAATATATGGGAATGGAAGAAAGTAATGATTTTATTAACATCAACCTGCCACCCTTTGACAAGTATTTCCTCTGCCAAGTACTGAGTTTCTTCTTAAATCTCTGGATAATCACCTCCCATACACCCACCGCCTTCGATTTACTCCTCAAAGGTGTGCCAAAATACTTCATAGGAAAGAAAGACAAAGAACAACCAAACTGAGTCGCGCCCTCAGCAGCACTGATAGCATCTCCCGCTCCCACTAAAGCACTCTTTCTGAAGTTGACCTTAAGACCAGAAACCATCTCAAATGCCAGCAACACATTTTTAAGATTTATCACTGGTCAACATTATCATCTAAAAAGACAATAAGATCATCTGCAAACTACAGATGATTTATGTCGCTAGCATTCACAGCAGGCTTAAACCCCAATATTAGCTCCATTGCAACTGCTTTCTTTATCATAATAGATAAAACCTCCACAACTAGAATGAACAAAAACGGGGACATGGGGTCACCTTGCTTAATTCCTTTACCACTTCTAAACAAAGAGGAAGTCGTGCCGTTGATTGTCATAGAGAATCTAGTGCTAGACAAACCCAATTTAATCCAATTTCTCCATCTAAATCCAGAACCAAATCTTGCAAAAGTATAGTCCTGACAACTCCAGCTGACGTTATCGAATGCTTTTTCCAAATCCACCTTAATCACAAAACCAGGATTACCATCTCTCTCTCGAATCAATCAACTCCGAAGGAATAAGAATCCCTTCTATAATTTGTCTATTATCCACAAACGCGCCCTGAAATTCTTAAATAATAGATGGTAAAACTTGTTTTAGCCTTTCTGCCAGTAACTTATAAACAATCTTATAAATACCCTAATCGGCCTGAAGTTGTGCATCGAAACCGCAACATCAAACTTTAGTATCAATTTAATGTTAGTGCAATTCAAACGCCAGTCAAGATTATGAGTTTTCTCAAATTCTTTCACCACTGTCGTTAGATCTGTTTTGATGATATCCAAACCGCTTTAAAGAACTCCATTGTAAAACCATCGGGACCTGGTGACTTGTTCCTTCCAAACCCCCATATTACACTCTTCACCTCCTCTTCCTCAAAAGGCTTCTCCAACTGAAAACTTCGTTGAACTGTTAGACTCGGCAACTCAAAACCCTCAAAAGTAGGCATGTTGTGCACTGTCTCTTTAAACAAGTCCACATAAAAGTTTTAGCTTCCTCATTGGTTACCTCCTTGTCATGACACATAACTCCATTCACTAAGAGAGAATTAATACCATTTACCTTCTGAAAATAAGAAGCATTTTTATGAAAAAAAAATGAATTTCTTTCCCCCTTTGCCAACCACTGCCCCTTTGCTCTAAAAACCCATTTCCGAGCGAGATTTATAGAAGTTTGATTGTGTTTAACTTTAGTTAAAAACTTATAATTAGGAAAATAAGTTCTACTTAAAACTTGTATTAAAACTTCTACTTGGGAAATTAAGTTGACAACTAAGAAATTAAAACATAATTATTGGACTATATTTCGGAAACACTCTTATAATCTCAAAACAACTTTCATTGTTGTGGCGCCACTGCGCCCGACACCTTTGTTCAATGTCCATCATGGTTTCACCACTCTACATGTTTCGACCTGCATGCATTACTAAAGCAACATACAAAAATAATTTCCTTATTGATCACATTAAACCGATGGCACAACGAATTCGCATCGCAATTGTAGAGGTTCATTGTTTCTTCTTGAAATTTCACAAATATATTTTTATAAAATTTCAGGGAAATTCCTATGGCAATGTACAAAATCAAATTTATGTTGAGCAAGGTGGATGGTCAAATGGGTTTTTGCGCTATGGGAAAGAAGTGGGTGGTTGACTGATAGACACATTTTTGTGTTTGTATTGTTAGTGCTTGATTTTATACTTATTTTGGTGTTTTTGTGTTTGGATAGGTGTTTTTGGAGAAATACACTTGTGTGGAAAAAGTTGCTCGAAAAGTGCTATTTGGACCCCCGGAGGACATTTGCTAAACAGACCCCCAATTCGGATAAGGGGCAGCGCAATTACTAAGGAGCACCCAACTTCTAATCGCACCCATCACTGGTTAAGGGGACACCCTTTCTTCCCCACAGTTTGAATAGTTTTTGGCGGGAAAATGGGTTATTCGTCTGCATAATTTTTGAAGAAATTTGTGGCGAGTTTTGTGGAGATTTAATCTCGGGTTTGGACTGTAAACAATCTGTTTCATCCAAACAGGGCTGGTAATCAAGTTGGATTCGTAAGAAAAGGAAAGGAAAGATGATCTCGTGAAAACAGGGAAAGTTTGGTGATTCTCCGCGTGATTTGATGAAGAAGATTTGGACGAGATTTTATTTGATTTCCTCGCCGGTATTGATTGGTAATGACCTGTTTCAGTCAAACAGGGAAGTTACTTGTGTTAGTTACCATGAAAAGGGGAGATTTCGTTGATCTGCAATAAAACATGGCATGAATATTAGACCGAGATATTCTTGGGATTTCTACGCTATCTGTGATTTTGTGGAGGTTTGGTGTGTGTCTGCGCGAGTTTAACATCAACTGAGATAAGGAAGAAACGTGTTTGGAGTGTGCAGGTTTCAGATTGACGCGTGAAACAGAAGAGAATGAGGAATTGTTTCCTAAAAATGGCAGTCGAGAATATTATTGATCAATGGAGGATTATATGCATTAACGCAGAGTTATTATTGGTCCGGTGGGTATAAATAAGTTTCTGGAGAGTCATAGAGGGGACAGCGAGTTTGGGCAGAGAGCAGAGTGAAGAATCATCAAGTTACAGGATATTTTTCTGCTAGTGTATAACTGAAGAACACGAAGAACAAACACTGCCAAAGACTATCGTTAAAAACCGTGGTTTATTCTTGGTTTTGCAATAGTCTTTGCGGCAACAGTCAAACAGTAATAACAACACTTTTCAACTATCGTTCACTGTAACAGTGTATTTGCAGCGACTTACAAGCGTTGCGATTCCTGATTTTCACCATTTTTGTCTCCTTTTCATCATTTGTAAACACTTTGAGCAATGAAATCATATTTTGAGTGTGTTTCCAATATGATGACTTAAACCCATCCTCTGGGGCGACGGAGGAAGCCAAGTTTCACAAATATGGTAATCCTATTAGTTCTTTTTACGACTATTTGCTTTGTATTCAATTGATTTATGAGTTTCATTGAATGGTTGTGATTACAATTGATGGGTCGTACTTAGCTTAGATGTTTTGATGTCCCATGCTTTAGTTTTACATCCATTACTTTCGAAATCTACCTTAAGCAATGAATTAGAGTCAATGAAACAATATCACATGAGCTATTACTGTTTAGAATTGATATCTGAACCACATGAGTGCGGAAAATTGGTGGAATCCTAGCCCCGGTCTCTCCATAATTTTCACAAACACCTTTTTATATTTGAGTTTCCTATATTCTTAGTTTTATTAAGTTTAAAAATCGAACCTTCACAAGTCTCAACGAACCTTTTACTACAACATCATTGAAAAAATACCATCATTGACCGTCAAGCGCCAGGTCGAAGTGCTACCGCTGGCGTTTGAAGGAAAAGCGCTGGCGCTCGTGGTACAAACGCTGGCGTGCGTATGAGAACCGCCGGCGTTTGAACCAAGACCGCCAACGACTACTTTTAAACGGTCACAGGAATGGCTAGTATCTACCTCCATAAATACAGCTCGAGTTTGATCTCACAAATTCACAACAATCTTTCATCCAATCAATCTTTTCTTAATTTTAATTGCTTTCGATTTTCAACCATGAATCCTGATTTTGATTCTTCTGAGGAAGATATGGAGATGGATGAAATGTTGTATGAAGAAGAGGAAGAAATGTGTATGGAGTTTTTGCGTCAAATGGATGAAGATGCAATTCAAGAAAGAAGAAGGCGAAATTTTATGTTGCAATTACAAACTGGGATCATACCAAAGCCTTTAGAGCCATATGAAGTTACGACTAGAAGATGGACGTGGCGAGATCGAAATTTTTACCACGAAAAGATGATGCATGATTATTTTAATCATGATTATGTCTATTCCGATGAGGATTTTCAGCGACGATTCCGCATGGGCCACAACTTGACGGAAAGGATTATTGTCGAGCTTTGTCAGGTACAACCTTTATTTAATTATCAGTATGATGCACGACATGTACGAGGCTTTAGTCCCGAACAAAAGGTCACTGCGGCCCTCCATATACTATGTTACGGGGTACCAGCTGATAGTGCTGGACATGGTTCGGTTTTTATCGATTTTTGGAAAAACCTAAACCGAAACCAAAGTAATCGGTTTTCCAATAATGAAAACCAATGAAACCATATAACCTATTCGGTTTCATTGGTTTCGGTTTCTACTCGGTTTTGTTAAAAACCAAACGGTTTTTGGTTAACCGAATGTCAAGTCATAATATCAAAATCAGTTCAAATCTAACTCATGATTTCAAAATCAAAGAAGAAAATGAGGTAACATGGCGAGGTTTGTTAAAATCGCAATACCTTTACCTTTGTAATCAAACTCCAGCTTCTAGGTTCGAGTAATGGTGAGGTGATGGTGATCAAACTAGAAGAAGAAGTAAAACAAAGAGAATAAGAAGGTGATGGTGATCCTGGTGGTGGTAGTTTTAGAACCGAGTGAAGTATGGTGGTAGACTGGTAGTTCTTTCACTTCGTGGAAGAACGGAACAACAGAGATGAAGTTCTAAGAAACATAAAAGACTGAAGAGAAGACTCGAGTGAAATATTATTAGGGTAAAATATCTAACATCCACGACTAATATTAGTTCAATCCTATGGCTAGTAACAATCGGTTAACCATATGGTTTTTGGTTCGTTTTTTTTAGGAAACCTAAACCGAAACCGATAGTGTCGGTTTTCTGGGACTGACAACCAGAAATGAACCATGGGGATATGGTTTCGGTTCGGTTCGGTTTAAATTATTCGGTTTCGGTTTTCGGTTGTGGTTCGGTTTTGTGCAACCCTACCAGCGGATTCCACGGATGATTACATCTGTATTGGGAAAACAACCGCCTTTAAGTATCTCAAATTTTTGGCGAAACAATAGTCGAGAATTTTGGTCCAACCTTTTAAAGAAATCCTACTGGTAGGCCTGAGAAGATGTATATTTTATGTGGCCTACGGGTTATACCGCAAGTGCACGGCGTCTATTGGAGACGCGGCAAGTACGGGTCGATCCACAGAGACGAGGGGGTGCTATGTATGATCTAAGGCTTGCTTGACTGAGTTTTAAGTAATGTATGTAACACAATATTGGTTGTCGAAGCGACTGAGATTGGAATGGTGACTCTAAACTAAGGCAAAGGTATAAAATGTGACAATGGGAGTTCCCAGGATAATGAATCCACCTCGTGACTCTATGCTAAGGTCACTCAATTTGAAGTTGTGTTCATGTAACTACCTAAGGAAGATTCTAATGAATAATGTGTCGACTAATCATATCAATTCCCCCCTAGTATCAGCTGTCTTTCTACAGCACAGTTGATCACAGGATCATTGGCTAACTAGCTAAGCATCATCCCTGTCTTATTAAGCATATATCCCCTTCCATGGCAATCTCTAATGGGTAATTACTTAACTTCTTTCTCTAGTTCCCCCCTAGTATTGGCTGTCTTCTTACAGTACAGCCAATCACAGGAGAAGTTGATCAATCAGCTAATAACATTTCTATTTCAATAAAGCACAGCAATCACACAACATAAAAAATGACTAACTTCACATATTATCAGGGGTTTCATCAACACCCTGGGAAATCAAACTAAAACATAATTGAAGTATGTAAAACACAAATTAACACTAAGCTTGTGCTCTGGCTAGCCCAGGCATATCCTCTATCAACACCCAACACTCATATTTATACATGCACTCATACCCCAAATACCAAACCCTAGATTTAATTTAAAATAGAAATTAAAAGCAAATTAAATCGAACCCATACTCGAAACGCACTCCTCTTGTGTCAAATCGGCCTTAACTCCTCTTGCTTCGATGTTGGCTAACTCCTAGTTTCAATTATCTATCATTTTAGCTTCTAGGGTTTGAGAAGCTATGTAATAGATAATTAATACTAGGAGCGGGTCTGTTGGGGTTGGTTGTTGCTCGATATGGTGGTGGTGATGTGTCGGGAAGAGGGAAGGTCGGGTCGGGTGAAGGAAGGTGGAGGAGCGTAGCTCGCTCCGAGATGGAGACGGGAGAGAGCAGAGGAGAAGAAAGAGAAAGTGAGGAAGAGAAATGAGGTGTGCTCGAGTGGGGGTATAGGGTAGGGTCATTTCGCCGTTGAGCGGGCACGTGGGGTTTGATGAGAAGGGCCTAGCGAGCGTAGGATGGAGCCGATGGAGATCCGAACGGCCGAGGATGGTAAGCGGTTTTGGTGTGATCCGGTGTTGAGCGGAGTATCGAACATCGATGCTAGTGGGAGCAGCGACCGTAGGATGTAGAAGATCGAAATCTTGACGGCTTGGAGTGGACGGGCTCGGATCCGGGTCTGGTTGGGACTAGCTCAAGCCCATGTCTTGTAGATGAGTTGCTACTTGTTGGGTTGCAAGCCGTTGCGCTTGCGGCTTTGGCTTTGCTCCATAGATGCTCGACTCCAATTCTTCGCTCTTGGCTCCTCAAATTCTCCGAGCTTTATTTATTACCTAAAAACACAAAATTAATTAATACAAATATTTATTCTTGAAAACAAAGAAAATAATAAAGAACTGGGATAATATCCGATTTCTAAGCGCAAAGATGAGTAAAATGCCAATAAAAAGGTGTATAAATATGCACTATTTGGCACTCATCAAATACCCCCAAACCTGAATTTTACTTGTCCTCAAGTGAAACAGAAATTAGGAAATCCTAACTATACCCCGTCGCAGTCTCTCGAATGCATTTAGCGTATGCACTAAGCCTTTAAACCCCTAGGTGTCCCTAGTGGACGAGTTGTAGTCTCGTGAGGGTTTACAAGAGGTGTACCCACAAAACCTTCTCCAACTTCGAGTGTAAAAGAGTCTCAAGCCTCCAAGAAGCTATGAGGACATAGAGTTTCTGCATGCTAGTAACAAGTTAGAACTATCGAAGAACGCATTCTCATCCTTAAGTGCCGAGCGAGAAGTAACCATACCATATGAAAGAATTGGATTCGATTGTGATCATAAGCCCCGACTTCGCCTCACCATTAGGGTTTTATGATAATTGCACTCAAAAAAGATTGCTTTTTTAGTCTCTCATGTGTGCAGGCAGGAATAAAGAGAGAAATCCTGCACACGTTGTAGGTAAGAAGGATAACCTTAGAAATAAAATCGGAGACTCCACAAAAGTGTGGACAAAAAGAATCTTTTCCGATGATCTCTAAGAAAGGAAAATCAACCATTAGCAAGGGGTGGAGTACTCACTCACTTCTCACCCGATCGGCAATTAATATCACTCTCTCATAAGAACCATAGAAACGTCTTCAATCTTGGTCTTCGGTCTTCAAATGTTGATGACGAACTTCTAAACTTCACAAAAACTCGACAAATTTTAATTTTTCTACTCAAATTGTTGTTTGGATTTTTCTTTTTGAACTCTTCTTTACCATGGTGGTAGCAAAAATAAACTACAATATTTTTTTTTGATTTTTTGATTTTTTTTTTTTTTTTTTTTTTTTTTTTTTTTTTTTTTTTTTTTTTTTTTGACTTACAAAAAGTGAAAATAAAAATATAAATAATGACACAACTAACTCCATGGACAAAGGACTTTAGCACTCAATTTTTTTCACAACTAGTATTGTCTTGATTTTATAAATTTTATTAATTCTCATCCTATTTTCTTTTCTTTGTTGCACGTAAACCTTGGACTATATCAATTTTTCTTTTTCAATATTCGATTCTGCTCTATTGTTCTTGACGATGATGTGTTTCTATGGGTCTTGCTGATTGAGAGAGAGAGTGATGCTAACGGCAAATCGGTATTTAGAAGTAGTTTTCTTCTTTAGACGTCACCCTCATGATTGACAAAAACTAGCACTCAAGAGATCAAAAATAGTCTTTGAAAATGGTGCGAAGTTGGGTAGCTCACCATTCCTACCGGAATTTACGTATGGTGACACACACTCTAACAAACTTTTCTAGAAAGTTGCAAAAATTTGAAGGTTGGTGCCTCACTTGATGTAAAATGGGTAGTCTCCACTATGGGTGATCACAATTCTACTACCGAATATCTAAACAGCACCTAATTCGCCCTCCGGTATGGTTAAATCCGACTTTAACGCTCTAATCAACTAAGGACCCCGATTGCGTTCTCCAGACTTCCAATTTTTGTTGTTTGATTCAGATTCTCTATGTAAACATAGCTAGAAGCATGCTAGTGACTCTAAAATCTCTAAAAGTTGGTGTTTTTTATTTGCAAAAATTTTTTAATTTTTGAATTTTTTTTTTTTTTTTTTTTTTTTTTTTTTTTTGAAAATAAAAGGTAAAATAAAAGACTAAAAACTCTAAATGCAAATGCACCCCCAAACCTAAATCAAACATTGTCCTCAATGTGTCTACATATAGAAAAAATTTAAACAATCACATACCAAGAGAACTATATTGAAAAGAGAAAAGGGAAGAGATTCTGGGATGTCGTAGGAGCAAGGTTGAGCTTCATTCGTCAAGGCTATAATCCAATATTCTCAACGGAGATCATATCGGATTAGCATAATATATGTGCAAGAAGACTCAACCGAATCAAGAAAAGAAAAATTTAACAAGTCCTACTGGATATATACAATGAAAATTCACCATAAACTAACAATCTAAAGAGTTGAGGATCAACCCAATAGAAAATATATACAAACATCAACAGTCTTACACAAATATAATATGAAAGTGCAAGTAAGACTGTTGATGTGAAGGAGTTTCCCCAAACCTAAATTTGTGAACGGGTGTGTTTGTGAGAACAAAATCTTGCAATTTTAAAGGTACATCATGCAAAAGGTCTAACTCAAAATGAGTTTTGCTAATTACAGTGCAGACATACATATTCCAACCGTGGCTCCTTAAGAGTGTTATACTTTGATGCAAAATAGTCCAAGAGGACTTGGGAAGCACAAAGTTCTAGGCCTAAGTTAGGCATTTTTAGAAAAGTTGGTTTTGCAATTTTGTGACAAACAACACCTAGGTTTGGTGGAGGAGTTTCAACTGTGACTTAGAGAGAGGTTAGGTACATCTAGGTTGTTTTCATTTTTAAAATCATTTGTACCATCACACACTTTCCTAAAGTCAAAAGAGGGTAAATCATGTTCACTTTCACAGGACAATTCCACAGGATCCATATCAACATCACATGCATGAATATCAGAAGAAGCATCATTCATAGGGTTCACAGGAGAGACACTTAATGTCTCTGAACCTAAAGATTCTACTACATTTTCAAAATACACATGCTCTTCATATTCATCATCATCATCATCATCATAGCAAAAATCCATCTCTCCATTCAAAATTGTAGCATTTTTAGTGTACTCATCTACCTCTAGATTAGGTTCATATTCAATGTTAGTTGCATGAGTAAGACTAGAAACACTATTTTCAATCCTATCATTTTGTAACTCAATCGGGTTCCTTTGAAGAATCATCTTGAGTTGTTCCATTGAAGGAGAGTCTTTACTAGTGGGTATGCATTCCTCATATGGATATTCATTGTATAGTTGAGCATGAGGTTCACTAGAGAAGGGAAATTCGGGACATGTTGCTATATGGATGGTCATGCATTGCATTCATTTCAAGCCTAGCATTTTGCTCTATGAGTGTTTCCATTATTGATTGTAAACTAGGAGTTGGGGAGTATAAAATTGTTCATCTCCCAACGTGGTGAATGATGCATGTGTGCAGGTTGATTATGGTCCCAATAGTCACTTCTAGACACTTCGTACATTGATTATCATGGTTTTCCCTAATTGTCTAAAATCATGCAAGATATAACAGTATTCAGCAGGGTGGTCTAAGCCACCACATAAGGTGCAAGCATGCATTTCATATTGCCTAGAAAAACTAGATTCGACAGATCGCTCATGTGATTGCCTTTCTAAGCCAGATAGTCGAGCTTCTAATTGGTCTAGAAGTGATGACTGGGTATGAGAAAATTGTTCATTTTCAACCTGTGGTGGATGATGTATGTGATCATAATGATTAGGGTATGTTAGATCGGGGCCCCGAGAAGGCCCATAAAATTCCCTAAAATCACTATGGTATGTGGGGGTTCATCTCGTGAAGCGTGCCGTAAGCACGCTCTCTAAGGGATTTATTTCCATCCCAGATGCAGACCAAAATCCTGACATGATTTAGTACTTAAATTGAACTCAAAATTTAGTTTGGTTTATGTGGGCTTTGGTTTATTGGGATTTGGTTTCAATGGGATTCATTTGGTTTTGTTGGGTTTTGGTTTATTTGGGAATGTTCAGCCCAGTTGCTAATTGAAATTGTTAAGCCCAGAGGTGGATTGATTGTGAGCAGCCCAGGTTAATACACAGCCCAGCAGATGTGGGCTCAGGCTATGCAGAATGCAAGCCCAGAAGTCAGTTGAGTTTAGTTAGGCAGAAGCGGCCCAGCAGATGAGTTGAGCCCAGCAGAAAGGCTTATGTGGGCTTAGGTTTTGGCAGAATGTAAAGCCCAGGTTGGGCTTCAGTAAGTGGGCTAGTTTGTGTTGTAAAACCCAGGTTTGTGTAAACAGCCAAAGATAGATGGCTGATGTGGTCAAGGTTGCGAGTTCTGATACCCGGTTTTGCGGAGCTAAAGTACATGCAGACACCCAATTTTATTTGTTTAATTCACCTTGAGCTATATGCTCGATTTACGCAGCTTAGGTTGGCGATTTCACACAAAGATAAGGTGGTGTAAGGCAGGTTACACACAGCCCAAATTAGGTGCACCACGGCTCTTGCAAAGCACAACACAAGGAAGGCAGACTCACGGCTAACAAATGACAAGACATGTAAGTGTGGCGGGCGGGTTGTGTAGCTCGGTGATAGTAGGTTTACAAGGCCTCACACAAAGCTCTGGGCAAATGACAACTAGGTTTTAAAGCACCTGCCTTGATATTCAGAACTCACACTTGGGGCCTTCAGGGGCTAGCAAGGTGGCAAAGGGCTCACAAGGCTCACGGTGGTTCACACGGGCTTATGCTCGGGTCTTGGTCTCAACCTTGGTCTATTCAAGAGGTGCTTACAGCCTGCGGCCTACGAGGGCTTGCGGGGGCTTGCAGACTAACTTCACAAAGCTAGCACATTCAGTGGTTGTGCTTAGCAGGTCTTACACAGGCACACAGTCACAAAGACACAATAAAGATTGGCAGCTCACACGGCTCAAGCGCAAGGTTATGTGCTAAGATTAATCAAAGCCAAGTTGCAACAAAGCCCCACAGCTTGGGGCTGGGGGTTGCACAGTTAATGCTCGTGGCTTGGCTCAACAGTGGGTCAACATGGTAAGGTTTAACCGCACCGAACAGGGGCATACAAGTACAGGCTAACAATACACGTGTGCACTAGTTCTCACACGTGAATGCTCATAAATTGCGGGGATGGGTTCGCAGAAGCTACGGATGCAACAGATAGAGCATGCGCGAATTAACGAGAACAAAGCTCATACAAGGCTCGAATCAAGATCAAACATGCATAAGAGTTGAGCATCAATGGCCTGAGCATACCAGGGTGTTTAGTGGCATACGTGGGACTAACCTCAAGAACTGGTTTTGCCTCGTCTTTCTCCCTTTTGGCAAGCACGACCAAAGACATGACCAACTCAGCAAAGACTCGTTGGCTCAACAAACAATCTTAGTTCCCAAAAAATGAGCCACGGGATAATAAGTGCTAACACGGGGGAAAGACAACAACCGTTATTCTTATTTGACCGACAGGAGATGTTGCAGGGCTAGTGAATATTGCGGCTAAGACACACTGGATGAAGAATTAAACTAACTAGATGCAAAGTACAATAACTAGCATGCAGCAGAGGATTAACAAAGTGAAAAGGCACAGAATGAAGATGCAAGTAAAGGAAAACAACTAAGTTACACTAAGAAGGTATTGATGCAATGTAAGTTATGGATGATGTAAACAAAATTAAATGCAATAACAGATAGAATAGTTAAGTTACACTAACAAAGAACTAAAAATGACAATGCAAAGTGTGACTATTTACAGGGGATGAAATGAAAGCGAGAAGAGACAAGCCAACAACCAACAGGGCACGCGCCAAGTCCCCAAGAACGGCGCCAAAAACTTGGTAGGCCTACCTCATTCACAAACTCGGGGGTGATCACCCGAATTGTGCTTCGTAGTTTTGTGACTCGAGGCCCCTTGCGCTTTTTCTCCCACTCCTTGGGCTTGCTTCAACAAAGACGGCAAGCACAAGAGCAAGTTCAATGAGTTCAGTCTTGGTTGTTTAACGGCAATAACCAAGTAGCATAGAAGGTACTGCTGCTTAGAAGGAAAATTCATCCTCATATTTGCAGTACGCTTATGCACCGAGATGCAAATGATATGCAAATGATATGCACCGAGATGCAATCAAGGGAGCTCGAGAGACAGTGCAAGAATGCAATACAAATGGTATGCCTACAATGCAAAAGATGACAGGCCGATGCACATTAAGTTAACGAGATGGCGTGCTAAGTTGACTGACACATGAGAAAGTGGCAAGTGACACTAAGCTACGCCTACGAGAGGCTTATAGCTCGGGTCAAGAAGTAAGATGCAACAAAAGGAACAATGTGCGAGAGGATGATGCAGAGAGCTATGAAACTACAACAGAAGCTATGATGCAAAGGTTAAAACAAGTTATAAATTACGGGAAAGCAAACTATATGCGTGGTTATACCGAGATATGCAATGAGAGGCTAATGATATGCTAAGTTACACTATTAATGAAGATAACAAAGTGAAACTTTAAAATGAATATATACAGGGATAGATGAAAACTCAGTGAAACAAGCCAAAAAAAACTACAGGGCACGCGCCAAGTCCCCGGCAACGGCGCCAAAAACTTGGTAGGCCCGAGAAGATGTATATTTTATGTGGCCTACGGGTTATACCGCAAGTGCACGGCGTCTATTGAGACGCGGCAAGCACGGGTCGATCCACGAGAGACGAGGGGGTGCTATGTATGATCTAAGGCTTGCTTGACCTAGTTTCTAAGTAATGTATGTAACACAATATTGGTTGTCGAAGCGACCGAGATTGGAATGGTGACTCTAAACTAAGGCAAAGGTATAAAATGTGACAATGGGAGTTCCAGTGATAATGAATCCACCTCGTGACTCTATGCTAAGGTCACTCAATTTGAAGTTGTGTTCATGTAACTACCTAAGGAAGATTCTAATGAATAATGTGTCGACTAATCATATCAATTCCCCCCTAGTATCACTGTCTTTCTATAAAGACAGCTTGATCACAGGATCATTGGCTAACTAGCTAAGCATCATCCCCGTCTTATTAAGCATATATCTCCTTCCATGGCAATCTCTAATGGGTAATTACTTAACTTCTTTCTCTAGTTCCCCCTAGTATTGGTGTCTTCTTACAAGACAGACCAATCACAAGAGAAGTTGATCAATCGCCTAATAACATTTCTATTTCAATAAAGCACAAGCAATCACACAACATAAAAAATGACTAACTTCACATATTATCGTGGGTTTCATCAACACCCTGGGAAATCAAACTAAAACATAATTGAAGTATGTAAAACACAAATTAACACTAAGCTTGTGCTCAAGCTAGCCTTTGCATATCCTCTATCAACACCCAACACTCATATTTATACATGCACTCATACCCCAAATACCAAACCCTAGATTTAATTTAAAATAGAAATTAAAAGCAAATTAAATCGAACCCATACTCGAAACGCACTCCTCTTGTGTCAAATCGCTCCGAGAACTCCTCTTGCTTTCGATTGGCTAACCCTAGTTTCAATTATCTATCATTTAGCTTCTAGGGTTTGAGAAGCTATGTAATAGATAATTAATACTAGGAGCGGGCTGTTGGGGTTGGTTGTTGCTCGATATGGTGGTGGTGATGGGTGTGTCGGGAAGAGGGAAGGTGTTTGGTCGGGTGAAGGAAGGTGGAGGAGGAGAGCTCGCTCTCCGAGATGGAGACGGGGAGAGAGCAGAGGAGAAGAAAGAGAAAGTGAGGAAGGGAAATGAGGTGTGCTCGAGTGGGGGTATAGGGTAGGGTCATTTCGCTGTTGAGCGGGCACAGCGGGGTTTGATGAGAAGGGCCTAGCGAGCGTAGGATGGAGCTGATGGAGATGTGAACGGCCGAGGATGGTAAGCGGTTTTGGTGTGATCTGGTGTTGAGCGGAGTATCGAACATCGATGCTAGTGGGAGCAGCGACCGTAGGATGTAGAAGATCGAAATCTTGACGGCTTGGAGTGGACGGGCTCGGATCCGGGTCGCGGGTTGGGACTAGCTCAAGCCCATGTCTTGTAGATGAGTTGCTACTTGTTGGGTTGCAACGTTGGCCGCATGGCTTTGGCTTTTGCTCCATAGATGCTCGACTCCAATTCTTCGCTCTTTGGCTCCTCAAATTCTCCGAGCTTTATTTATTACCTAAAAACACAAAATTAATTAATACAAATATTTATTCTTGAAAACAAAGAAAATACAGAATCTGGGATAATATCTGATTTCTAAGCGCAAAAGATGAGTAAAATGCCAATAAAAAGGTGTATAAATATGCACTATTTGGCACTCATCACCTACTCAGGAATATGTTCAAAGAATAACTGCAGAAAACACCGAGAAGGGTTTTCCAGGAATGCTAGGTAGTCTTGACTGCATGCATTGGACGTGGCATGCGTGTCCGGTTGAATGGGAAAGCCAATATAATGGTCATTATCCAAAACCAACTGTAATTTTGGAAGCTTCGGCTACTTGTGATTGTTGGTTTTGGCATGCTTTTTTGGGACTCCCGGGTTTAAATAACGATCTCAACGTTTTATATAAGTCATCATTGTTTGAAGATATTAAGAATGGGATCGCGTCGCACTGTAATTTCACCATCAACGGTCATCACTACACTCAGGGTTATTATCTAGCAGACGGAATCTATCCAGAATGGTCAACTATGGTTCAAGCTTATAGTCAGGTAGCTAGGTTTTGGACCGACGACTTCGAAGGATATGAAGTACTTTAACACCCAACAAATGAAATGTAGAAAGGATGTTGAACGCGTTTTTGGCATACTGAAAAGGAAGTTTGCCATCATAGTTGGGCTGGCACGCTTTTTTGATCTTCAAGAAATGAACAAAATTATGATGACTTGTATCATTATGCATAACTGATGAGTGCCAAATAGTGCATATTTATACACCTTTTTATTGGCATTTTACTCATCTTTTGCGCTTAGAAATCAGATATTATCAGATTCGTGTTTTCTTTGTTTTCAAGAATAAATATTTGTATTAATTAATTTTGTGTTTTTAGGTAATAAATAAAGCTCGGAGAATCGAGGAGCTAAAGAGCGAAGAATTGAAGTCAAACATCTATGGAGCAGATAGCCAAAGCTCCACAATCAAGGTGCAACCCAACAAGGAAGACTTGGGCTAGAGCTACCCATGACCCGATCCGAGCCCGCTCACTCGAGCCATTGAGATCTCCCTCGCCTACATCCAACGCTCGCCGAGGCCCTCTCATCATTCCCTTTGCTGCACCGCTCAACACCCAAAACACCTAACCCTATACCCCCACTCGAGCGAGACCATTCCTCTCTTCGTCTTCTCTTTCTTCTCCTCTCCCGTCTCCATCGGAAACAGTAGCTCGCTCTTCCACGTACACCACCTCCACCTTCCCTGCCACAGCCACCTCTTCCATCACCACCTCACCAACAACTTTCCTGACACAGCGCCACAACCACCCTCTCTAGCTTCACTTATCTCTCGCCTAGCCTCTCTCAAAACCCTAGAGGCTATGTAAGAGATGATTGAAACTAGGGTTTCGATCAATCAACCCCAAAGCATGGAGTTCGAGACGATTAGACAAGAAGGAAGCTCGAGTCGAGGTTATAAGAGTATGGGTACTTTATTTTGAATTTAATTTCTGTTTTAAAAAAAAGTAATTTAGGGTTTGGTTTGTTGAAGGTGTTGCATGTATAAATAGGGATGAATTGAGTGTGTTTGAGACACGCCTGGATTAGCCGGAGTGTCAATTAGGTTTATTTTGTGTATTTTGTTGCTTTAGTATGTTTTAGTTTAATTGTTTGGGTCTCAATGAAACCCCGATTTACAAGCTGTGTTCATAGTCATGTGATATTTCTTGAGTGCTTAATTAGTGTTAAGACAGATTTAATCGAGCGAGCAACACATTGCTCTCACAAAGGCATACCAATACCATGGATGCACCGTAGTTGGAACTCCTTTGTGTTGTGTATCTGCAACCTAATTCAACCAGATTGATATTATAATCCTTAGATTATTTGTACTTTAACTTATTGTAATACTTTGGTAGTATACCTTAGTTGTGATTACTACGTTAGTGGAGAAACATTTTAGACGTAAGGTAGATCTCGACACCTCTCCCTTATTCGTCAAAACAAGAACAATGTCATGAGTTGAAGACACGGTATAAGTTAGTGTGGATTTGAGACCCTAATATCCCACCTGTCACTATATTTTATTCCTTAGTTTAGGTTTATCTCATCACTTCTCACCGAATAGGCAAAACATCTTATTTACCACCTGTTGTCACTTGTTATCATTTGAATTCAGTTAATTAGCATAGCCATAGATCACATAAGGGCACCACAAGTCTCTGTGGTTCGACCCGTACGTGCCCAGTGCTACAACCAGACACCGTGCACTTGCGGTATCACCGTAGGCCGTAATTTACCCATCTTTAGAGGCCTACCAAGTTTTTTGGCGCCGTTGCCGGGGACTTGGTGTGTGCCCTGTGTGATTTTTGTTCTTGCTTAACTGATTTCCCTCTCTCCCTGTATATAACCACCTTTATAGTTAATTTTTAACCCTGCATTAGTGTAATTTAATTGTTCTCTCTTGTTTTGCATCTCAGTTCATCTCAGTTTTTGTAGCTTCTTGTTTCCTTGCATCTCAGTTCAAGAGCACCTTGGCTTTGACACTATTTCAGTCAAGCTCTCTTGCTCCCTTGCTTCCCCTGTCAGTCCAAAATGCATGCGCCGGTGTAAGTATTCAAATCAATTGCTTCACTTGTGACATTTACGTGAACCGATCTTCTCCCTTGAGTAATCAGTACTCATACCTCGGCTGAGCAAGCCCAAGGAGTGGAAGGAGAAAAACTTGATTTTGAAAATCGCTGAGCAACTCCTCGCACTTGGTGAGTGGCCCCGCCATGTCTCTGTGGTGTCTTGACTTTGTTGTGTTCATGTGCACAAACACTACCTCCGTCATGCTTGCGCCGAATCACAGATAGGAGGATAGCCCAACTAGCACTAAATCGTGCATTTGTGAATCTTACTAGCCTTGGTACTTCGCCAATTTTCAATTTGTGCATGCTCCGAGTGGTCCGTGAGCCAATTGTGTGTGAATCGGTTGACTTCATCTCGTGGCTTGTGTGAATGAATGGATCGGCTTTTGCAAATTGTGTGTGCTCCGTGGTATTTAAATGAGTTGTGAGTTGTGATAATCGAGTCTGTCTTGTTTGTATAAGTTGTTGTGCAATCTAACTCCAGACTCCCCAAGTCCGTGTGTTAAGGTGACTGTCCGTTAAAATTCTTTCGAAACATTGTTCATCATCTTGTGACCCCGTCAACCTTTCTTTGAGACCTGTGAGCCAAACCCCGAGCATAAGCTAACTTGTGTTGTGTAAGCCTCGAGCATCCTTGTTTGTGAACAACTACTACCAACCCGTGTATAGCCCGGATCGCATAACCTGGAGAGCCGAGTGAAATTTGAATAGAAAACTTGACTTCAGCTGAGTAAAAGTCTGAGTGGAGAGCTGAGTGAGTGAACTGGTACTGTTCACCGAGTTGAACCGGCCGAGTCAGGTTGACTCCCTAAATCGCTGAGTCAATCCTAACTCAGCGATTCACCGAGTTGAATCGATTTCATAATTTGGGCCGTGCAAAGAACCGAGCCCACAAGAACTCAAACTAGCCGAACCCATAATTACGTACATGAACGTTTAAGGTTCTGGGCTGTGTATTAACACGGGATGCTCACAATCACACAACCTCGGGGGCTCTAAACCAAGTTGAGCCCAACTCAACCTAACTGGCTGCGCTCACAATCAATCCACCTCTGGGCTTAACAACTAGCAACTGGGCTGAACATTCCCAAATAAACCAACCTTACCCAACAAAACCAAATTCCACATAAACCAAATCAAAACCCATACAAACCAAATCCCAAACAATCCAAAGCCCAATAAACCAAATTCCCACATAAATCAAAGCCCATTTTCATGCTATATTTGTTAAATGTTTGTACATATTTTCTATTGGGTTGGCCCTCAACTCTTTAGACTGTTAGTAAATTTTTGTAGGACTTGTTATTTTTTTTCTTTCTTGAATCGGTTGAGTCTTCTTGTGCATTTTTTTGTGCTAATCCGATATGATCACCACCGAGAATGTTGGATTTTGCCTTGATTAATGAAGCTCAACCTTGCTCCCGCCGACATCCGGTAATTTCTTCCCTTTTCTTATCAAAGATTGTTCTCTCGGTATGTGACTGTTTAAATTTTTCTATCTGTTGACACATTGAGGACAATGTTCGATTTAGGTTTGGGGGTGCATTTGCATATTTTTGCATTTAGAGTTTTTAGTCTTTTATTTTATCTTTTAATTTAAAAAAAAAAAAAAAAAAATTCAAAAACTTTTTGCAAATAAAAACCTCCAACTTTTAGAGATTTTAGAGTCACTAGCATGCTTCTAGCTATGTTTACATAGAGAATCTGACCGAAATAACAAAAAAGTTAGAAGTGCCGAAAACATAATCGGGTTTCTTAGTTGATTAGAGCGTTAAAGTTGGATTTAACCATACTTAGGGGAGAGCTTAATTAGGTGTGTTAGATATTCGGTAGTAGAATTGTGATCACCCATAGTGGAGACTACCCATTTTACATCAAGTGAGGCACCAACCTTCAATTTTTTGCAACTTTCTAGAAAAAGTCGTTAGAGTGTGTGTCACCGACGTAAATTCCGGGTAGGAATGGTGAGCTACCCAACTTCGCACCATTTTCAGCACTACTTTTGATCTCTTGAGTGCTAGTTTTTGTCAATCATGAGGGTGACGTCTAAAGATGAAAACTCCTTCTAAATACCGATTTGTAGTTAGCATCATTCTCTCTCTCAATCAAAGCAAGACCCATAGAAACACATCATCGTCGAAAGAACCGGCTAATCAAGAATATTGAAAGAAAAATTGATATAGTCCAAGGTTTATGTGCAACAAAGAAAAGAAAATAGGATGAGAATTAATAAAATTTATAAAATCAAGACAATACAAGTTGTGGAAAAATTGAGTGATAAAGTCCTTTGTCCATGGAGTTAGTTGTTTCATTATTTGTATTTTTATTTTCACTTATTGTAATCTCAAAAAAAAAAAAAAAAAATCAAAAAAATCAAAAAAAAAAAATCAAAAATAAAAAAATTCAAAAAAAATCAAAAAATCAAAAGTCAAAAAAAAATATTGTAGTTTATTTTCTTATTTTTGCTACCACCATGGTAAAGAAGAGTTCAAAAAGAAAAATCCAAACAACAAGGAATTTGAGTAGAAAAGTTAAAAATTGTCAAGTTTTGTGAAGTTTAGAAGTTCGTCATCAACATTTGAAGACCGAAGACCGAAGATTGAAGACGTTTCTATGGTTTCTTATGAGAGAGTGATATTAATTGCCTATCGGGTGAGAAGTGAGTGAGTACTCCCACCCCTTGCTAATGGTTGATTTTCCTTTCTTAGAGATCATCGAAAAAGATTCTTTTTGTCCACACTTCGTGGAGTCTCAGATTTTATTTCGGGAAGGTTATCCTTCTTACCTACAACGTGTGCGGGATTTTCTCTCTTCCCGCCCGCACACATGAGAGACTAAAAAAGCGATCTTTTTGAGTGCAATTATCATAAAACCCTAATGGTGAGGCAGAAGTTGAGACTTATGATCACAATCGAATCCGAATTCTTTCATATGGTATGGTTACTTCTCTCATGGCACTTAAGGATGAGAATGCGTTCTTCGATAGTTCTAACTTCACATTTACTAGCATGCGAAACTCTATGTCCTCATAGCTCCTTGGATGCTTGAGACTCTTTTACACTCTGAAGTTGGAGAAGGTTTTGTGGGTACACCTCTTGTAAACCCTCACGAGACTACAACTCGTCCACTAGGGACACCTAGGGGTTTAAAGGCTTAGTGCATACGCTAAATGCATTCGAGAGACCAGCGACGGTGGTATAGTTAGGATTTCTTAAATTGTTTCACTTGAGGACAAGTAAAATTCAGGTTTGGGGGTATTTGATGAGTGCCAAATAGTGCATATTTATACACCTTTTTATTGGCATTTTACTCATCTTTTGCGCTTAGAAATCGAGATATTATCCCCATTACGTGTTTTCTTTGTTTTCAAGAATAAATATTTGTATTAATTAATTTTGTGTTTTTAGGTAATAAATAAAGCTCTGAGAATCCGAGGAGCTAAAGAGCGAAGAATTGAAGTCAAACATCTATGGAGCAAGATAGCCAAAGCCCGCGCGCAAATCGGTTGCAACCCAACAAGGAAGACTTGGGCTAGAGCTACCCATGACCCGGATCCGAGCCCGCTCACTCGAGCCATTGAGATCTCCTCGCCTACATCCAACGCTCGCCGAGGCCCTCTCATCATTCCTTTCCGCACCGCTCAACACCCAAAACACCTAACCCTATACCCCCACTCGAGCAGACCATTCCTCTCTTCGTCTTCTCTTTCTTCTCCTCTCCGTCTCCATCGTGAGAGCAGCTCTGCTTTTCCACGTACACCACCTCCACCTTCGCCCTTGACCACCTCTTCCATCACCACCTCACCAACAACTTTCTCGACACGGCGCCACAACCACCCTCTCTAGCTTCACTTATCTCTCGCCTAGCCTCTCTCAAAACCCTAGAGGCTATGTAAGAGATGATTGAAACTAGGGTTTCGATCAATCAACCCCAAGCATGGAGTTCGAGACGATTAGACAAGAAGGAAGCTCGAGTCGAGGTTATAAGAGTATGGGTACTTTATTTTGAATTTAATTTGTTTTAAAAAAAGTAATTTAGGGTTTGGTTTGTTGAAGGTGTTGCATGTATAAATAGGGATGAATTGAGTGTGTTTGAGACACGCTGGATTAGCTAGAGTGTCAATTAGGTTTATTTTGTGTATTTTGTTGCTTTAGTATGTTTTAGTTTAATTGTTTGGGTCTCAATGAAACCCCGATTTACAAGCGTGTTCATAGTCATGTGATATTTCTTGAGTGCTTAATTAGTTTTAAGACAGTTTAATACGAGCGAGAGCAACACATTGCTCTCACGGTGCATACCAATACCATGGATGCACCGTAGTTGGAACTCCTTTTTGTGTTGTGTATCTTTGCAACCTAATTCAACCAGTTGATATTATAATCCTTAGATTATTTGTACTTTAATCGTGCACAGTAATACTTTGGTAGTATACCTTAGTTGTGATTACTCGTTAAGTGGAGAAACATTTTAGACGTAAGGTAGATCTGACACCTCTCCCTTATTCGTCAAAACAAGAACAATGTCATGAGTTGAAGACACAGTATAAGTTAGTGTGGATTTGAGACCCTAATATCCCACTGTCACTATATTTTATTCCTTAGTTTAGGTTTATCTCATCACTTCTCAGCCGAATAGGCAAAACATCTTATTTACCACCTGTTGTCACTTGTTATCATTTGAATTCAGTTAATTAGCATAGCCATAGATCACATAAGGGCACCACAAGTCTCTCGTGGTTCGACCCGTACGTGCCGGTCTCAACCGGACACCGTGCACTTGCGGTATCACCGTAGGCCGTAATTTACCCATCTTTAGAGGCCTACCAATAACATGGTCATTGAAGAAGGCAGACGTGACCCAACCTGTACTAGTTTTCCATATGAAGATTTGAGGCCGAATCTTGTGGTGGAGCATGGGCGTCCGGCAAGATAATATAGACTTGCGACTGACAGACTCCAAAACCGGAGAATCTATGGACAACTAAGAGAAGATCTAATTAAGCACCTTTGGGCTTTAAAAGGAGCAAGAGACGATGCGCGGGGGCGAGGCAGAGGGAGAGGCATATAGATGTTATTTTCAATTTAGTGTTGTTTATTTTAATTAATATGTTATTTAATTTAAAGTTGTTTGTTTAAACGAATACACTTAAAATTAAAATTAAGGCAATTATATTAAAAGTAATTTTTGGGCCGACCGAGCGAAGCGAGGGAGGTCCTTTATATGGCTATTTTTTTGTAAAATCTAAGTGATCAATTACCACAAAAAGATTGGAAATGGTTAGGGCCGAAAAACCAAGAATGTCCCTTCCTTTTAGTCCAATTATTACTATAACTCATTGTGTATCCTATCTTTTCAGGGGTATAATTGGAAAGCAAACTTTAATATAACATATCTAAAAATTCGTGCCTTGGAATTTTACAAATTTTATCTCGTTAGAAAGGTTATAAAAAACTCTACGCAACAAGTACAAACAACAATATCAAATTTGGAATTTTTACGAAAAAATCGAAATATATATCATTTTAGGCACAAATTTAGAAAATTAAATATATATCCATTATGCAAACCATCACAAAGGATACATAATACTTTATGTAGCAAAATATTGGTTTATGCATCAACTAATTTTCCATTGCAACTAATAAAACGATGTACTCCATCTGTTTCAAGAAAAATGATACTATCATTTTAGGCACAATTCTCGAAAATTGAATGCATAGCCATTATGCAAACCACCACAAAGGATGCATAACACATCATGCGACCATATTTTGGTTTATGGATCGACTAATTTTCGTTTTAGAAAAAATAATACTTTCACATCCCGTTTCAGGAAAAATGATACTATCACATCCCGTTTTGGGAAAAGTGATACTTTTGGCTCCGTTTCGGAAAAGTGATACTTTAAGTTTTTTCGGGAAAAGTGATACTTTTCCGTTTGAAAAAATGATACTTTTTTTCATTTCGAGAAAAAGTATCACTTTTCGAAATGGGAAAAAGTATCACTTTTACAAAACGGAGAGAAAGTATCACTTTTTCCGAAACGGGGCGAAAGAATCACTTTTTCCGGAATGGGGAGAAAGTATCACTTTTTCCAAACGGCGTGAAAGTACCAGTTTTTCCGAAACGGGGAGAAAGTATCACTTTTTCTGAAACGAGGCGAAAATGTCACTTTTCTGAAACGAGGTGAAAGTATTACCTTTTCTGAAACGGGACGAAAGTAGTCGTGGACAAACTCCATCTTCATATTCTTCTTCGGTCGGCCCTCCCACCGTGGAAACGGTCGTACTAGTAAATAAACGAGTATAATTAAACTTAAACTACTAAACTAAATAAGAATTAAAATCAGTTATCAAGACTGTATTCATCTTCGTTTTCTTCCGAGGCATCATCTTCGTCTTCCTCCACATTCTCAAACTGGCCAGTTTGTTGAGGGACTTGTTGTTGTTCGACCGCATCCATTTCCTTATTCCATACAGCAAGTTGTCGTTCATTTATTGTTGAAGTGTTCAAGGCGAGTAGCCTGTTTAGCTTACAATCCATGTAGTATTGTTCTCGCGAAAGACAACTTTTTCGGGATTGGTTTATAGCAATTCCACGGTCCCTGGCTTTATCGGCTTCTATCTTCAACTCGAATTCTTTGTGCTCAGCATAGTTGAACTCGTTTGAACCTCCTTGTAATGCTCTTTGGGCTGCGTCTCTCGCTGCTTCTGCAACTTTCTGACCCACTCCTCTTCTTCTCTTGACGTTGGTGTTAACGTCTAGATTACAGTTGTGTTGTTCCTGACTACTTGAAGACCCGGTATATGGAGATCCAGTTCCTTCAGGTGAGGAAGCAGGCCCACCATTCTGAAAATCCTACGATATTGGACCATGTGATGATCTTGCAGACACTTGATTACCTTCCAGCAAGTATGGATTAAACTTGTTAAGCACCCTCAAAATGGTGAAACAAGTTTCATGTTGGAAGCCCGATTTGTGGGATCTTTGCCACTCTTCCCGACATCTTCGTTCCACATCCGGTTTGCTATCACCACTTCTTTTGTTGCGCCACATTTGAATGATCAAAGCTACATATTCACTAACGGATACAACCCTTCGGCATCACGTATATTGATGTTACCGGTTTCTATTAAAAAAAAAATCTTGATAAATACCATTGATTTCATCTAATGTATATAATACATAATTTCTACAAATTGACTCGTCTTCATCCATCGTATACTTGACACTACGAATTCTTGTGTTTCTTGGTTGTGATTGTGGTGTATTTTGTTGTGTTTCTTGTTGTGATTGTTGTTGTGTTTGTTGTGGTGTTTGTTGTTGTGATCGTTGTTGTGATCGGTGCGATGAGGATGCCATATTTGTTAGGAATGAAATTTATAGAGATGAGATTTTTTCTGGTAGATTGAGTTGATATGAATAGTTTTGTTTGAAATAAAAGAAAAATTAGGGATGGTATGAAATTGTGAAATTTTGAGGTAGAAATGTAGAAGGTGTGAGTTTTAAGTTTGGAGATGAACTGAATTTATAAGGAAACAAAAAGGAGTAATAGCCGTTGGACGAAAGTAGTCGTTGGCGGTTTTGGGAATAACACAGCGCTTTAACCAGAGACACTGGCGTGTGATAGAACAACAGGCGGTTTTGCGACAAACGCCGGCGCTTTTGGCTCACACGCCAGCGTTTGTGCCACGATCGCCCGGTCTTCCATCCAGCGCGCGCCAGTTCTTCCATCTCACTCAACAAACCTTGTTGGTTTGTTCAACCATTGTTCATGTTTGTTGAGTCCATAGTGGGATCAAAATGAACAAATCCTTGTTTTGTTGAGTCTATAGGAACTGCTCTCATGGTTTGCAGTGCAGCACCAACGAATAAGACGTTGACTAAAAAACATAATTCCTGCAAATACATTCATTTTCTGCAGTACTAAATTTTGGACTCCGCCTTCTTCTTATTTGATTTTGCACATTGGCTCGGTTAATGGCTCCTTGATTTTCGGCAGCATGTTGGTTTTCTATGAACTCAGCCATGTTCTTATTTTCAACCATGCTCTTTGAAAAGTTGGAAGAGTGATGAAAGGTATGGAAGATGTGTAAGTTTGAGAAATTCTAGAGAGATTCAGAAATTCTGGTGTAAGTTGAAATGAATTTGAAGTTGAGTATGATTTATAGGGGTGGGAACTCCTGGCCGTTGGATGAAAAATAACTGAGCGATGTTCACAGCAGTGAATGATGGAAAGACTAGCGCTGGCTTTTTTCTAACCCTTGGGCGATGAGATGACTACCGAGCGACGGACTATCTATCGCTCGCTGCAAAATCTGTCGCGGCCTAAATGGTATATTTGACACTTTGGCACATACGTTTGCCATACCCATAGTGAGTGCAAAAGTGACAAATCATGGTGTTTGACGTGTGCATAGGAATAGGCCTAAGCAGCCTACAATTCAGGCAAATTTGTAGTGGCGTAGAACTCTTCACCCTGTTCATTGGTGATGATGATTTCAAACCATTCTGGTTTCATAGCATCTATTGCCTAAATCCAGCCGAAGTGTAGCAAAGAACTTTATTTGTGCCATTTAAAGAGTCGGAGAGAATAAAAGGTGAGAGGTCGAGTATATATGAAGTCTTTTCTTTCCCAGGTACTGCATGCCTTCAATTGAATAAGCTCTCAACATCTATACAATCTTTTACTTACTAGTCAGTTCTCTATTTATTTTTTTCTGGCATGCCTTTATACAGTTGCACTTGCAGCTGTGAAGATAGTACAATCAATAGAAGCAACATGACAAAAATATGATGAATATGGTAATCAAATATTATATCAATAATTGATTTGAGTAGAACTCATCTGTTCAAAATGTTTGTCTTGCTACAAGTATTGGTATCATTATGTGTAGACTGGACTCAGAAATATAAAGATACAACAGATCAAGACAGCAAAATTAGAAAAAAGTTTTTTACTTCGATGTCGAAAACACAAAAACTTTCACTCGAAGTATCAAAACTAACTTCAGAACGAAGACAATGTTCAACGCTCAATAAAAAGGAAGACCGATATTACTTTATCTGAATCTTTCCTTTCAGAATAATAATAATCTTTCATCCAGAAGGTTTTGCTACTGAAATTCAGTGGCCACGCCTGATAAGAGTTGAAAAGAGAAAAATAATTACCAAGATTCTTCTAGATTCATGTCATTCATATTCGCAAAAGAGAAACTACAACCTACAGAATGGATGAGCAAACCTCTTATTTATAGGTTATCACTTCCTGATCATCATCATCTGTCCCGAAATACCGGTCTCCGAACTCACCCATCCCCGGGATGACACGGTATTCCTCATTCAAACCAATCTCAATCTCCGAAGTCACTATCTTAATCCTAGGAAATTTCTTGCAAACTACATGCACTCCTTGAGGTGCCTAGAATGAGAAAAAGTAACTAGTTTTAGAATGATATAAACTAACTAATTTTAGAATGGCGAAGAAAGATTAATAAACAATTAAGGTGGCACACATTAACTTACAGATATAAGATTAAGAAAAATGATGTTGGGCTCTGGAACACCCTTCCTTATAAGTAATGAAATAGCTTCAACTGCCGAATTTCCCGTGCCAAGAATAGGATCCAAAAGGAGTACATGCCTATCTGATATATCATTTGGCAATTTCTCGTAGATAAGCTGCTACGGGACAAAGCAAATCAGAACACGAGTGTTACAATAGAGAGGAAGAACCAAAATGCAAAAACTCAGCAGCTCGATGCAAACCTGCTGACCATTGTCGCCTTCCCTGTGAATAAGAATCTTTCCAATCTTGATGCCTTTACAACATGCACGTAGAGCATTTTCCATACTTTCACCACTGGTGCAGCAAGAAATAGCAAGTTTTAAATGAAATTAATACAACAAAACACAAAAAAAAAAAGCAGGATACTGGAAGAATAAATGGACTATGAAACCACCTTCTAATTACGGAGACACCGCATAGCCTTTTACAGAAATCCACACCAGTATATACAGATCCTGCATCGCCCAAAAAGAATTGAGTGATTATCTATTCAGTAGTTGAATAAATTTGTTTCGAAAGATACTACAAAAGCAGCATGAGTTGATATGATGAAATAAAGCTTCAAACAAACAACACAGTTCCATGCCCATTGCTACGAAAAGATTTGCCACTGTCAAACAGCGTGACTGTACAATTTCTACTACTAAACCCTCGACTATCAGCTATTCCGGGATTTATCAGAAGAAACAACAAATGAGGATTTTCATTGAAGCATAACGAATTACATCAGCCCTTAAATTCATCGACATAGCGGGATATATTAGTATGACTAACATAAGAGAAGCCTTAGTTTTTGCTTACCAGTAGGAGTTGTCACCTGCTTCTCAGTGAATGGAAGATGACCCAGGCCATGTTCAACAACCTGTTTTTATGCAAGTTTCTTAATCAATATATACACGGATGCAAAAAGAATTCATTCTACACTAGAAAATAATGACATCAAACAATCAAATGACAGAACATAGATACCAGACGGATCAAACGGTCTGCATAAAAAACAAAGTCATGCTTTGTTATATTAGCATCACGTATCAGTGTGTGCATTCCTCGTATCTGAAAAAATGGTAACTGCAATTATTGCAAGTTCAAGCAGCAGAAAAGATCAAATATGTACTCTGAAATGAGAAAACGAAAGATGACCAATGAAGCCAGTATGGGATTCTAGTTAAGGAACATAACCCCGGAACTAAATATTAGATAACTAGAACAACAAAAAGTAGGTGAACCTGAAAAGTTGATTGGATGACGTAAAGATTTGGGTATATTTTACATAGATCATGTTGACCGAGTTTTGTACGAATATGTTGGACAATCAGATCAATTGCAACATGATTATCTCCTCCACGGGGAATGATAATATCTGCATATTTCTTTGTTGGAAGTATAAAGTCATCAAAAGCAGGCTTCACGAATTTTGAGTACTGCATCACAGATAATAATAATAATAAATGAGTATTGACCTTTTGATATATAAGAACAACTTCAGACATATGACAACAGAATACAGAGCTAAGACACTAGAAAAATTAAGTGCACAAGAACTTGGAATGGGATACGCAAGGCTAATAGAAAAAAGGAGATTTCTAATCACCTGATCAAGTACTTGTCCAATATCTCTACCTTTTTCTACTGTATCCCGTCTTATCCGCCTTGCCAGGCGTACATCAGCATCTGCACTGAAAATATCCATCATGAAAACCATAAGAGTAACAACCTATCAAGAAAGATGGAGAAGTAACTCATGGCAAGAACCTAACTTCTGGAGACCATATGAATCATGCTGCCGTACATAGTACTGAGATGGATAATGAGAAAGGCATACTCACATAAATATGAGATCTAGGGTATAATGATTCAGAAAGGGGAAGAAGAAAATGTACCTGTATCGACAAAGATCTTCATGTTCATCATTTCTCGGACACGAGAATCATGGAAAATTAGTATCCCTTCCAAAAGTATCACGTCTGAAGGATTGACCTGAGAATCATATTATAGATCCGTTATAGCTTCTGGTTAAGGATAATGAAAAATGATCAGAAAACAAAGTTTGACTCCATATACTAGTAAATATTACTTCACGAGAAGTGACCAAATTCAACAGTGTGAGAACCTCATCTGTACAGATACTCCAGTATAATTATCAATTCCAAGAGCAGGTAATTCGGGACAATTGAGTAAAACGAATACTTGCTAGAATATATAAAGAAGGAACAGGTAATTTTAGACATAAAATATATAAAGATGGAGACTTGAAGGTAACAATGTTATGCACGCGAAGTCGGGAATTCGGCTGTATAAGATACCATATAAACATTTCGCTTTTTGTATATGATACTGATCAGTATATTGTACAAATGGTAATATTGAGATTTACTGTGACACCAGATATGATCAAAACCTACCCTTTCTAGACTGCAATGTTTTGTTTTTGTAGCTCTTGAAGTCATACTTGGGTATATCAACTGCCTTCCCATCCTTCAAGTTTTCCATAGTCGAAATTAGTTTTTCAGTATCGAAAGCATCTGCCAGTAAGAATTACAAACTAGTATGAAAAGTATCCCATCTTAATGAAATCAACGGAACAAAATACATATAAGCTGATTATAAGAAGTCCGAGTTGGACGTTGGAGCAAAATCAAATCTGCACCAACTGAAAACATTATTCACATACACGACTACACTTTTAATAGAAAGCAGGTCATTACCGGGATGGTCAAGTTGTAGTCCTGAACTCGCTTTTAGTTCCTCTTCACTCAGATTATGATAAAAAGAATCCTGCAAATTTCATGGATTTTAAAGCATTAATCTTAAGATGTAGAAGAAAATGCTCTCCGAAGTACCAATTTGGCATTTGAGTATAGTTAATATGAATGCAACCAGAGACCTATGCTATAATCACGAAAGACACATCAGTCAAACAATTATGTGCACGGAAGTTTCCAGGGAACAAATCTCATACTGAAGGACCAAATACGGATAGAAGCTAGAGCGGGGATGCCTCTTTTTTCTCTTGAAATTAATGACACTTACAGCATAGACAAGTATCCACAACATGTGCTAACGATCCTTCAATTTTAGCAGTTTAACACAGCTGTCAGTTTGCAGTCATATATACCAATATGAAAGAAATTTATAGTCTTCCAATACTATCAATGTATTATTGCTCCATTTCTGTAGTTTAGAAGTCCAAATGGTTAAAATTGGCACATGATTATTTCTAATAATTATAAACACATAGAAAAATGTCCCAGAATTAAATGGCCTCAACTTATTAAAGAAAATCCACTTATAAAGAGGTAGTGCAGCATGAAAAGCTGGCGGAAGACATTAGCCATGTCACAGAGCAGGAGATACAATAAAAAGCACTTGATATTTATAATATTTAGTGGTTATCTTATTCCGATGTGATAGTTTAACTACTCATATTGCAAACATTGAAATACACTTTTAAAGTCGAACTAACCTGGTTGACAAGGACAACACGCTGATCATGAAGCTGCTCAATAATCAAATCACAGACAGTGGTCTTCCCAGATGCTGCACCACCAGCAACTCCTGCTCAATGAAAACTTGCAAGCATTAAGGTTTGGAAATTATAGTAAGGAAGTATAAAAGGGATTTCCTGATCAATCTAAATATAATATTTGTGTCCCATAACCACTCATTCCTACTAGACTCCTCTAAGCAATCTGACAGCAGGAACTTGTTGCATGACTAGAATGCTAATGATGCTTATAGCTCACGTTAGGTTAGTTACTTCAAGTATTCAATGTTTGTTCCATGACACAACAAAACATATTAACCATAAAAACAATTTTCTTACTCCCTTTTCTCTTCACGGGGCCTTAAGATTACCAAGCTTGGCCACAGGTCAGACCGTCAGAATATTTCGGAATTAACATAATTTGGCCACAACATCATGATTCTAGGTGACTTTAAAAAGAAAAAAAAACCAATTTTTTTTTCCCAAGTCCAAAAAAGAAAGAAAACCAAGTTGAATATGTTACAGGGTTGTATTGCTCCAGCATTGACTGACCGACCAAAACACATAGTCCAAGCAAGATTCAAACCTAGTACTCATACAACCTCTTGTTTGCTGTTTTTTCAGTTTTTCTTTTCTTTATTTAGTTATTTTGGTGAGAATGAACAATACATTCATATACACTATACTGCATCTCCTTGTACTATTCAAGAACGATAACATCTATGGCAACCAAAACCTTACCTATAACAAATGGTTGCCTCTGCACACATTCAGTTGTTGAAGTTGTAGGTTGCTCCACCTCTGAATTATGCAAACCATTCAAATGGAATCCTGAAAAATGTACTCCTGATGATGCCTCTATCAAACGTACAACATCTTTAGAAGCCATGTACACCTCGACCTACACCCAGTAGGAAGGATTCATAACAATGTGTTATTCAATTGAAAAAAAAAAAAAAAAAAAAAACAGTGGAAAGTATCTGTAATCTCAAATTTAACTCATACTACAATCAATAAAAAAGGAAAAAATTGTGCTTAATAGATTCAATCGTTTGAGGTCTAATATGAAATCAATACTTAATAGAAAGATCAAAGATGCAGCAAAAAGAAAAGAAAGAAAAAAACGATTTTAACAAGGGGATAATTTCAAATCTAAATCAGAAATATTAGTGCTTGGTAATCACTATTAATGTACGAAGATCAAATATGAAAACCATACAACATTACCTCAGGAATCAAATAATAGAATAGTTGTGAAGCAGATTGTTGGAAAAATAAAAGATCTTATTAGTTTCCTGCCCAGAGAGAAAGAGGTGCAAATATCGGGATTTGGGAGAGGGAGATGATTTTCGGAAAAGAGAGAGTTCGGAGTAAAACGGACATCCTGGTTTTATATCCGGATCCGCTGCAATAAAATAGAAAGTTTGCATTAAGTAAATTTTATATTACTAAATTACCCTTTTTGCTGTTTGATTGGATTGGATATATAATAATAATATTATGTGGACAGTCGACCTGATTTTTTTCAGTATCTTTTTTTGGATTCGGGATTGACTCTTGTCAAATATCTTTCCGTTCGTAGTCACCCACACTTTTTTTATATTGACACCCTTCTGGTGTTCGTAATCAAATCGAATTGTAGAACGACCTGCACTTCTTATGCAAATATTTTTTTTTTTATCGAAATGTGCATCCTTTGTCTCTGTAAATAGTGCCCAAAGAAAACACGATTGATACAAGGGATGTCAGTATTAGCTGGGATCAAGAGACCCATCCGGTGATAACCCCGCTAGTAGTGGTATTCTCCTGTTGAAATTGCAGAAGAAAACTAGGACAACAAATTTTCTATATGCACTTGAACACGCATCTTGATTTGTGATCTTGACGTTTATTTTTTGATATTCCTAATCCTATTTGTAGTCAGATGAGGGGTCTATGTCCATTGAAACTTTTTCCTTAATTTCCTTCGTTCGTACGCATCACTGAGGTGGAAAAGATTAAAGGCGGTGAGATCAAGAATACACGTAAGCACCAAATCAGCATGGGACCTACTCTTTGCTGATGTATGACATGTACGAATTGTAGTGAAAAAACACCGTTTGCACAAGTTTCCGTGATCTCTTCAAATCTGGTTCTCCATAATTTCGTGGAAACCGAGGGCTTTGTTGGTTTTAGTATTGGAGTAGATTGTTCGATGTGCTTTCTGAGCTGTGGCTTAGTTTGTCTGGCCGAGACTGATTGGGCACATAAACTCTTGTCAGGCTTCACCGACAATTGAGACCCCGCACGCAAATTTTTGTACCAATGTTTTGGTTTCTTCTTTTTTCCGAAATATAAACAAAACTAGTGATAATACCCCAGTGAACCCCCTAGGTGAACAAACAATCATTCATATTATTTCTTTAAAAAACCGTTTATGGACAAAAACCCAAATTCAAATAAAAATTTTAAAATTCAGTTTTTATTCAAAGTCTATATTCCAAAATTGACCTTCCGTATATAAAAACAATTTCAAAGGAAAGTTTGGCGGAAAGAGATTCAGAGAGCAATTCAAGTTAGGTTTATCGTTCTTTTGAGTTCTAGATCTCGTTTCAATTCAAAAATTCATCATCGTCTTCTCCCAATTTCTACACAGATTCAGAGAGCAATTCAAGTTAGGTTTATCGTTCAGTGGCACAATCAGAGAACCTAAGAGAAGCTACAAGTTTTGAGATTCGTAGAAGAAGAATCCAATTCAGGTTGTTCAAGAAGAGAAGATAAACGAAATGCTCAAGAAGAGAAGAACTGATTCCGGCTTATTCGAGATCCGGTTTGTAATTCAAAAAATCCTCTATTTTTGAATTTTGGTTGAGTATCGCAATCTGGTAGTAAATGAAAGTTATCATGACTTAGAATTATACATTAGTCTTCTCTTTGCAAATATCCTACCATAATCGGTAGCCGAAGATAGTTCATATAACTACCTAGAATATAGAGTTGCCCCAAAATGTGATTTTGCAAAAAATCCTCTTTTTTGAATTTTGGTTGAGCCTATAATCGGTAAGAAAGGAAGAGCTATCATGACTTCGATTATCTAGATCACGCTCTCTTTGCAAATATCAAGCCATAATCGGTAGTCAAGATAGTTCATATAACTACACGAATATAGAGTAGCCCCAAAAATGAGATTTTGCGAAAAATCCTCTTTTTTGAATTTTGGTTGAGCATATAATCGGTGAGATGGGAAGAGTTATCATGACTTAGATTATATCTTGACTCCCAGATTCAATTATTCTCGAGAATTAAATGAGCGTATTCGAGCCGATGGTGAAAACAGAAGAAAAAAATCCAAAAGCAGTTGAAATTCAATTTTCTCGTAGAAAAAAAATTTCTACGAGGCAGCCCATCTCGCACTCTGCAAGAGGCGCGCCCCCTAGACCCGCGACGACACGACTGTCCGAGTCGAACCTGGCCGGGAGAGTCTTCGCCCCGGACCCCCAGAACCCCAGCTGACATAGCGTCTGACAGTGTATTCATTGTATTCATACCACGTCCATGCCGTGGCCGAGTTTTTCAATTGCATTGGTTGAGCCTATAATGCTGTAGCAAATGAAGGTATCGACTTCTATAATCCCAGCATAATCGGTAGTCAAAGATAGTTCATATAACTAAGAATATAGAGTTGCCCAAAAGAGATTTTGCAAAAATCCTCTTTTTCTAATTTGGTTGAGCCTATAATCGGTAGTCAAAATAGTTCATATAACTACAGGAATATGAGAGTTGTCCTAAAAATGAGATTT